>JAGTYA010000115.1:0-52251 GCA_024291935.2 Okapia johnstoni | reverse complement strand
CTGCGGCGGAGTTAGGAAAGGAGGGGGGAGGGGGCAGAGGTGGGGCAGACCCGCCCGGCTGGTCGACCCGGCGGCGCTGGCGGCTCTGCGGCGGAGTTAGGGAAGGAGGGGGGAGGGGGCGGAGGGGGCAAGAGGGGGCAGAGGGGGCAGTGGCCCGCCCGGCTGGTCGACCCGGCGGCGCTGGCGGCTCTGGGGCGGAGTTAGGGAAGGAGTGGGGAGGGGGGGGGGGGGGGCGGAGGGGGCAGAGGGGTCAGAGGGGGCGGAGGGGCTGGCAGAGGGGGCAGAGGGGCGGCCGGGGGGGTCGACCCGGCGGCGGGCGGCGGGCCGGCGGCTCTGGCGCGGAGGCGTTAGTTGGGGAGAGGGAGGGGGGAGGGGGAGGGGGGCAGAGGGGGCAGAGGGGGCAGAGGGCAGAGGGGGCAGAGGGGGCAGAGGCCCGGCCGGCTGGTCGACCCGGCGGCGGGCGGCGCTGGCGGCTCTGCGGCGGAGTTAGGGAAGGGGGGGAGGGGGGAGGGGCAGGGGGCAGGAGGGGCGGCGGAGGGGGAGAGGGGGAGGGGGGGCAGAGGGGGCAGGGGTCCGCCCGGCTGGTCGACCCGGCGGCGCTGGCGGCTCTGCGGCGGAGTTAGGGAAGGAGGGGGGAGGGGGCGGAGGGGGAAGAGGGGGCAGACGGGCAGAGGGGGCGGAGGGGGCCGAGGGGGCCGAGGTGGCAGAGGGGGAAGAGGGGGCGGAGGGGGCGGAGGGGGCAGAGGGGACAGAGGGGACAGAGGGGACAGGGGGCAGAGGGGCCGAGGGGGCCGAGGGGGCCGAGGGCAGAGGGGGGAGGGGGCGGAGAGGGGGCGGAGGGGGCAGAGAGGGGGCGGAGGGGGCGGAGGGGGCGGAGGGGGGGAGGGGGCGGAGGGGGCGGAGGGGGGGAGGGGGCAGAGGGGCAGAGGGGGGGGAGAGGGGGCAGAGGGGGCGGAGGGGGCGGAGGGGGGGGGGCAGAGGGGGCAGAGGGGGCGGAGGCCCGGCCGGCTGTTCGACCCGGGGGCGCTGGCGGCGCTGGCGGCTCTGCAGCGGAGTTAGGGAAGGAAGGTGGAGGGGGCGGAGGGGGCAGAGTGTCCCCCGGAATCCCCGGCCCAACCTGCCAAGAAAAGCGGGGCTTCCCGCCACACCGCGAGGGCGTCCCCCGGGCCCCCCTCCTTGCGAGAACGGGGCCCTTGGGATCTGCAGCGACTCGAGAGCCGTCCTGCCTTCTCTCTGGCGCTGCAACGGAGGCTGGACTCCCTCTAGGCGCCCCCAGAGGGTTCCCTGGGATACCCGTGTCCACAGGCGAGCGGAAACCTGAGTCTCCAGAGGGGCCGCTCGCGAGGGGCCCCCCCGTCGCCGTCGGCCCCTCCTCTCGAAAGGGGGGTCCAATCCCCTTCCTGAATGCCATCGCAATCCCTACATTCCCTCGCACCTCCAGAGCGGGACTCTCGCCTCTCCTGAGGTTCGAGAAGAGGCCCCAAGGGGCCATTTCCGGCCGCAAGACCAAAGGTCCCCCGAGGAACCCCCATCGGCAAGCGAGTCCAGTTCCCTGGACGTGAGGCGAGGGGAAGCCCAGCAGCCCCTGGCGATGTCAAAGGAGGCCTGGACTTCTCAGAGGCAACAAGAGAGGCTCCCCGAGGCGCCACGCCCCCCCGATTCAGAGAGGCCACCCCCGCTTCCCCTGCGCCGCGCGGAAAAGCACGACCTTCGCCCCTGCATTCGAGGGGAAGCCCGATTGCCCTTGGCTGTGACCGGAGAGAAAGGCTGAGTCCCCTCGACTCCCTGGAGGCCACCCCACAGGTGCCAGTTATACCCTGTCCCCTCCCCCCCTCCGGGGACCCCCGAGGGTCCTAGCTCCATGCCTGACGCGGACCCAGGGCGCTGCAGCGCCTCCTGGCGAATCCCGAGGCTGCTCGGGCCCCTGTCCGCGGTTCGAAAGGAGGCATGGCGACCCCGCTGGGCTAAACGGGGAGACGGGCCGGGGTACCCGCCGCAACTCGAGAATGCACCGCCAGCAAGTCGAGAACACCCCCGTGAGGCCACGCCCATAGAGGGAGGAGGGCGCGCTTTTCCCCTTGCAGGGCATGGAGAGCATGCCCCGGCACCTGTTCCGGCTCCGAAACGGGGGCTTGACTCCTTGCGGGCGACTCCAGGTGTCCCCCGAGATCCCCGGGCCAACCTGCCAAGAAAGCGGGCTTCCCCGACCACACACATCCGTCGAGGGCGTCCCCCGGGCCCCCCTCCTTGCGAGACGGGGCCCTTGGGATCTGCAGCGACGCGAGAGCCGTCCTGCCTTCTCTCTGGCGCTGCAACGGAGGCTGGACTCCCTCTAGGCGCCCCCCAGAGGTTCCCTGGGATACCCGTGTCCACAGGCGAGCGGAACCCTGAGTCTCCAGAGGCCGCTCGCGAGGGGCCCCCCGTCGCCGTCGGCCCCTCCTCTCGAAAGGGGTAGTCCAATCCCCTTCCTGAATGCCATCGCAATCCCTACATTCCCTCGCACCTCCAGAGCGGGACTCTCGCCTCTCCTGAGGTTCGAGAAGAGGCCCCAAGGGGCCAGTTCCGGCCGCAAGACCAAAGGTCCCCGAGGAACCCCCATCGGCAAGCGAGTCCAGTTCCCTGGACGTGAGGCGAGGGGAAGCCCAGCAGCCCCCTGGCGATGTCAAAGGAGGCCTGGACTTCTCAGAGGGTGCAACAAGAGAGGCTCCACCCCGAGGCGCCACGCCCCCGATTCAGAGAGGCCACCCCCGCTTCCCCCTGCGCCGCGCGGAAAAGCACGACCTTCGCCCCTGCATTCGAGGGGAAGCCCGATTGCCCTTGGCTGTGACCGGAGAGAAAGGCTGAGTCCCCTCGACTCCCTGGAGGCCACCCCACAGGTGCCAGTTATACCTGTCCCCTCCCCCCCCTCGGGGACCCCCGAGGGTCCTAGCTTCCATGCCTGACGCGGACCCAGGGCGCTGGCAGCGCCTCCTGGCGAATCCCGAGGCTGCTCGGGCCCCTGTCCGCCGCTCGAAAGGAGGCATGGCGACCCCGCTGGGCTAACGGGGGGAACGGCCGGGTACCCGCCGCAACTCGAGAATGCACCGCCGCAAGTCGAGAACACCCCCGTGAGGCCACGCCCATAGATAGAGGGAGGAGGCGCTTTTTCCCTTGCAGGGCATGGAGAGCATGCCCCGGGCACCTGTTCCGGCTCCGAACGGGGCTTGACTCCTTGCGGGCCGACTCCAGGTGTCCCCCGAGATCCCCGGGCCAACCTGCCAAGAAAGCGGGGCTTCCCGCCACACCTGCCGAGGGCGTCCCCCGGGCCCCCCCCTTCCTTGCGAGACGGGGGCCCTTGGGATCTGCAGCGACGCGAGAGCCGTCCTGCCTTCTCTCTGGCGCTGCAACGGAGGCTGGACTCCCTCTAGGCGCCCCCCAGAGGTTCCCTGGGATACCCGTGTCCACAGGCGAGCGGAACCCTGAGTCTCCAGAGGCCGCTCGCGAGGGGCCCCCCGTCGCCGTCGGCCCCTCCTCTCGAAAGGGGGGTCCAATCCCCTTCCTGAATGCCATCGCAATCCCTACATTCCCTCGCACCTCCAGAGCGGGACTTCTCGCCTCTCCTGGGTTCGAGAAGAGGCCCCAAGGGGCCAGTTCCCGGCCGCAAGACCAAAGGTCCCCGAGGAACCCCCATCGGCAAGCGAGTCCCAGTTCCCTGGACGTGAGGCGAGGGGAAGCCAGCAGCCCCTGGCGATGTCAAAGGAGGCCTGGACTTCTCAGAGGCAACAAGAGAGGCTCCCCGAGGGAGCACGCCCCCCGATTCAGAGAGGCCACCCCGCTTCCCCCTGCGCCGCGCGGAAAAGCACGACCTTCGCCCCTTGCATTCGAGGGGAAGCCCGATTGCCCTTGGCTGTGACCGGAGAGAAAGGCTGAGTCCCCTCGACTCCCTGGAGGCCACCCCACAGGTGCCAGTTATACCTGTCCCCTCCCCCCTTCGGGGAGCCCCCCGAGGGTCCTTAGCTCCATGCCTGACGCGGACCCAGGGCGCTGCAGCGCCTCCTGGCGAATCCCGAGGCTGCTCGGGCCCCCTGTCCGCTCGAAAGGAGGCATGGCGACCCCGCTGGGCTAACGGGGGAGACGGGCCGGGGTACCCGCCGCAACTCGAGAATGCACCGCCGCAAGTCCGAGAACACCCCCGTGAGGGCCACGCCCATAGAGGGAGGAGGCGCTTTTCCCTTGCAGGGCATGGAGAGCATGCCCCGGCACCTGTTCCGGCTCCGAACGGGGGTCTTGACTCCTTGCGGGCGACTCCAGGTGTCCCCCATGAATCCCCGGGCCAACCTGCCAAGAAGCGGGGCTTCCCGCCACACAACGCGAGGGCGTCCCCCCGGGGCCCCTCCTTGCGTGACGGGGCCCCTTGGGATCTGCAGCGACGCGGAGAGCCGTCCTGCCTTCTCTCTGGCGCTGCAACGGAGGCTGGACTCCCTCTAGGCGCCCCCAGAGGTTCCCTGGGATACCCGTGTCCACAGGCGAGCGGAAACCCTGAGTCTCCAGAGGCCGCTCGCGAGGGGCCCCCGTCGCCGTCGGCCCCTCCTCTCGAAAGGGGGGTCACAATCCCCTTCCTGAATGCCATCGCAATCCCTACATTCCCTCGCACCTCCAGAGCGGGACTCTCTCTCGCCTCTCCTGAGGTTCGAGAAGAGGCCCCAAGGGCCAGTTCCGGCCGCAAGACCAAAGGTCCCCGAGGAACCCCCATCGGCAAGCGAGTCCCAGTTCCCTGGACGTGAGGCGAGGGGAAGCCCAGCAGCCCCTGGCGATGTCAAAGGAGGCCTGGAACTTCTCAGAGGCAACAAGAGAGGCTCCCCGAGGCGCCACGCCCCCGATTCAGAGAGGCCACCCCCGCTTTCCCCTGCGCCGCGCGGAAAAAGCACGACCTTCGCCCCTGCATTCGAGGGGAAGCCCGATTGCCCTGGGCTGTGACCGGAGAGAAAGGCTGAGTCCCCTCGACTCCCCTGGAGGCACACCCCACAGGTGCCAGTTATACCTGTCCCCTCCCCCCCTCCGGGGACCCCCGAGAGGGTCCTAGCTCCATGCCTGACGCGGACCCAGGGCGCTGCAGCGCCTCCTGGCGAATCCGAGGCTGCTCGGGACCCCTGTCCCGCTCGAAAGGAAGGCATGGCGACCCCGCTGGGCTAACGGGAGAGACGGGCCGGGGTACCCCCGCAACTCGAGAATGCACCGCCGCAAGTCGAGAACACCCCGTGGAGGCCACGCCATAGAGGGAGGAGGCGCTTTTTCCCTTGCAGGGCATGGAGAGCATGCCCCGGCACCTGTTCCGGCTCCGAACGGGGCTTGGACTCCTTGCGGGCGACTCCAGAGTGTCACCCCCCTAGATCCCCCGGGCCAAACCTGCCAAGAAAGCGGGGCTTCCCGCCACAAAACCGCGAGGGCGTCCCCCGGGCCCCCCTCCTTGCGAGACGGGGCCCTTGGGATCTGCAGCGACCCGAGAGCCGTCCTCCTTCTCTCTGCTGGCGCTGCAAACGGAGGCTGGACTCCCTCTACTAGGCGCCCCCAAGAGGTTCCCTGGGATACCCCGTGTCCACAGGCGAGCGGAACCCTGAGTCCTCCAGAGGCCGCTCGCGAGGGGACCCCCGTCGCCGTCGGACCCCTCCTCTCGAAAGGGGGGTCCAATCCCCTTCCTGAATGCCATCGCAATCCCTACATTCCCGAGCGCACCTCCAGAGCGGGACTCTCGCCTCTCCTGAGGTTCGAGAAGAGCCCCAAGGGCCCAGTTCCGGCCGCAAGACCAAAGGTCCCCGAGGAACCCCCATCGGCAAGCGAGTCCAGTTCCCTGGACGTGAGGCGAGGGGAAGCCCAGCAGCCCCTGGCGATGTCAAAGGAGGCCTGGACTTCTCAGAGGCAACAAGAAGGCTCCCCGAGGCGCCACGCCCCCGATTTCAGAGAGGCCACCCCCGCTTCCCCCTGCGCCGCGCGGAAAAGCACGACCTTTCGCCCCTGCATTCGAGGGAAGCCCCGATTGGCCCTTGGCTGTGACCGGGAGAGAAAGGCTGAGTCCCCCCTCGACTCCCTGGAGGCCACCCCACAGGTGCCAGTTATACCTGTCCCCTCCCCCCCTCCGGGGACCCCCGAGGGTCCTAGCTCCATGCCTGACGCGGACCCAGGGCCTGCAGCGCCTCCTGGCGAATCCGAGGCTGCTCGGGCCCCTGTCCGCTCGAAAGGAGGCATGGCGACCCCGCTGGGCTAACGGGGGAGACGGGCCGGGGTACCCGCCGCAACTCGAGAATGCACCGCCGCAAGTCGAGAACACCCCCGTGAGGCCACGCCCATAGAGGGAGGAGGCGCTTTTCCCTTGCAGGGCATGGAGAGCATGCCCCGGCACCTGTTCCGGCTCCGAACGGGGCTTGACTCCTTGCGGGCGACTCCAGGTGTCCCCCGAGATCCCCGGGCCAACCTGCCAAGAAAGCCAAGAAAGCGGGGCTTCCCGCCACACCGCGAGGGCGTCCCCCGGGCCCCCCTCCTTGCGAGACGGGGCCCTTGGGATCTGCAGCGACGCGAGAGCCGTCCTGCCTTCTCTCTGGCGCTGCAACGGAGGCTGGACTCCCTCTAGGCGCCCCCAGAGGTTCCCTGGGATACCCGTGTCCACAGGCGAGCGGAACCCTGAGTCTCCAGAGGCCGCTCGCGAGGGGCCCCCCGTCGCCGTCGGCCCCTCCTCTCGAAAGGGGGGTCCAATCCCCTTCCTGAATGCCATCGCAATCCCTACATTCCCTCGCACCTCCAGAGCGGGACTCTCGCCTCTCCTGAGGTTCGAGAAGAGGCCCCAAGGGGCCAGTTCCGGCCGCAAGACCAAAGGTCCCCGAGGAACCCCCATCGGCAAGCGAGTCCAGTTCCCTGGACGTGAGGCGAGGGGAAGCCCAGCAGCCCCTGGCGATGTCAAAGGAGGCCTGGACTTCTCAGAGGCAACAAGAGAGGCTCCCCGAGGCGCCACGCCCCCGATTCAGAGAGGCCACCCCCGCTTCCCCCTGCGCCGCGCGGAAAAGCACGACCTTCGCCCCTGCATTCGAGGGGAAGCCCGATTGCCCTGGCTGTGACCGGAGAGAAAGGCTGAGTCCCCTCGACTCCCTGGAGGCCACCCCACAGGTGCCAGTTATACCTGTCCCCTCCCCCCCTCCGGGGACCCCCGAGGGTCCTAGCTCCATGCCTGACGCGGACCCAGGGCGCTGCAGCGCCTCCTGGCGAATCCCGAGGCTGCTCGGGCCCCTGTCCGCTCGAAAGGAGGCATGGCGACCCCGCTGGGCTAACGGGGGAGACGGGCCGGGGTACCCGCCGCAACTCGAGAATGCACCGCCGCAAGTCGAGAACACCCCCCGAGGCCACGCCCATAGAGGGAGGAGGCGCTTTTCCCTTGCAGGGCATGGAGAGCATGCCCCGGCACCTGTTCCGGCTCCGAACGGGGCTTGACTCCTTGCGGGCGACTCCAGGTGTCCCCCGAGATCCCCGGGCCAACCTGCCAAGAAAGCGGGGCTTCCCGCCACACCGCGAGGGCGTCGTCCCCCGGGCCCCCCTCCTGCGAGACGGGGCCCTTGGGATCTGCAGCGACGCGAGAGCCGTCCTGCCTTCTCTCTGGCGCTGCAACGGAGGCTGGACTCCCTCTAGGCGCCCCCAGAGGTTCCCTGGGATACCCGTGTCCACAGGCGAGCGGAACCCTGAGTCTCCAGAGGCCGCTCGCGAGGGGCCCCCCCGTCGCCGTCGGCCCCTCCTCTCGAAAGGGGGGTCCAATCCCCTTCCTGAATGCCATCGCAATCCCTACATTCCCTCGCACCTCCAGAGCGGGACTCTCGCCTCTCCTGAGGTTCGAGAAGAGGCCCCAAGGGGCCAGTTCCGGCCGCAAGACCAAAGGTCCCCGAGGAACCCCCATCGGCAAGCGAGTCCAGTTCCCTGGACGTGAGGCGAGGGGAAGCCCAGCAGCCCCTGGCGATGTCAAAGGAGGCCTGGACTTCTCAGAGGCAACAAGAGAGGCTCCCCGAGGCGCCACGCCCCCGATTCAGAGAGGCCACCCCCGCTTCCCCCTGCGCCGCGCGGAAAAGCACGACCTTCGCCCCTGCATTCGAGGGGAAGCCCGATTGCCCTTGGCTGTGACCGGAGAGAAAGGCTGAGTCCCCTCGACTCCCTGGAGGAGGCCACCCCACAGGTGCCAGTTATACCTGTCCCCTCCCCCCCTCCGGGGACCCCCGAGGGTCCTAGCTCCATGCCTGACGCGGACCCAGGGCGCTGCAGCGCCTCCGGGCGAATCCCGAGGCTGCTCGGGCCCCTGTCCGCTCGAAAGGAGGCATGGCGACCCCGCTGGGCTAACGGGGGAGACGGGCCGGGGTACCCGCCGCAACTCGAGAATGCACCGCCGCAAGTCGAGAACACCCCCCCCGGCCACGCCCATAGAGGGAGGAGGCGCTTTTTTCCTTGCAGGGCATGGAGAGCATGCCCCGGCACCTGTTCCGGCTCCGAACGGGGGGCTTGACTCCTTGCGGGCGACTCCAGGTGTCCCCCGAGATCCCCGGGCCAACCTGCCAAGAAAGCGGGGCTTCCCGCCACACCGCGAGGGCGTCCCCCGGGCCCCCCTCCTTGCGAGACGGGGCCCTTGGGATCTGCAGCGACGCGAGAGCCGTCCTGCCTTCTCTCTGGCGCTGCAACGGAGGCTGGACTCCCTCTAGGCGCCCCCAGAGGTTCCCTGGGATACCCGTGTCCACAGGCGAGCGGAACCCTGAGTCTCCAGAGGCCGCTCGCGAGGGGCCCCCCGTCGCCGTCGGCCCCTCCTCTCGAAAGGGGGGTCCAATCCCCTTCCTGAATGCCATCGCAATCCCTACATTCCCTCGCACCTCCAGAGCGGGACTCTCGCCTCTCCTGAGGTTCGAGAAGAGGCCCCAAGGGGCCAGTTCCGGCCGCAAGACCAAAGGTCCCCGAGGAACCCCCATCGGCAAGCGAGTCCAGTTCCCTGGACGTGAGGCGAGGGGAAGCCCAGCAGCCCCTGGCGATGTCAAAGGAGGCCTGGACTTCTCAGAGGCAACAAGAGAGGCTCCCCGAGGCGCCACGCCCCCGATTCAGAGAGGCCACCCCCGCTTCCCCCTGCGCCGCGCGGAAAAGCACGACCTTCGCCCCTGCATTCGAGGGGAAGCCCGATTGCCCTTGGCTGTGACCGGAGAGAAAGGCTGAGTCCCCTCGACTCCCTGGAGGCCACCCCACAGGTGCCAGTTATACCTGTCCCCTCCCCCCCTCCGGGGACCCCCGAGGGTCCTAGCTCCATGCCTGACGCGGACCCAGGGCGCTGCAGCGCCTCCTGGCGAATCCCGAGGCTGCTCGGGCCCCTGTCCGCTCGAAAGGAGGCATGGCGACCCCGCTGGGCTAACGGGGGAGACGGGCCGGGGTACCCGCCGCAACTCGAGAATGCACCGCCGCAAGTCGAGAACACCCCGTGAGGCCACGCCCATAGAGGGAGGAGGCGCTTTTCCCTTGCAGGGCATGGAGAGCATGCCCCGGCACCTGTTCGGCTCCGAACGGGGCTTGACTCCTTGCGGGCGACTCCAGGTGTCCCCCGAGATCCCCGGGCCAAACCTGCCAAGAAAGCGGGGCTTCCCGCCACACCGCGAGGGCGTCCCCCGGGCCCCCCTCCTTGCGAGACGGGGCCCTTGGGATCTGCAGCGACGCGAGAGCCGTCCTGCCTTCTCTCTGGCGCTGCAACGGAGGCTGGACTCCCTCTAGGCGCCCCCAGAGGTTCCCTGGGATACCCGTGTCCACAGGCGAGCGGAACCCTGAGTCTCCAGAGGCCGCTCGCGAGGGGCCCCCCCCGTCGCCGTCGGCCCCTCCTCTCGAAAGGGGGGGTCCAATCCCCTTCCTGAATGCCATCGCAATCCCTACATTCCCTCGCACCTCCAGAGCGGGACTCTCGCCTCTCCTGAGGTTCGAGAAGAGGCCCCAAGGGGCCAGTTCCGGCCGCAAGACCAAAGGTCCCCGAGGAACCCCCATCGGCAAGCGAGTCCAGTTCCCTGGACGTGAGGCGAGGGGAAGCCCAGCAGCCCCTGGCGATGTCAAAGGAGGCCTGGACTTCTCAGAGGCAACAAGAGAGGCTCCCCGAGGCGCCACGCCCCCGATTCAGAGAGGCCACCCCCGCTTCCCCCCGCCGCGCGGAAAAGCACGACCTTCGCCCCTGCATTCGAGGGGAAGCCCGATTGCCCTTGGCTGTGACCGGAGAGAAAGGCTGAGTCCCCTCGACTCCCTGGAGGCCACCCCACAGGTGCCAGTTATACCTGTCCCCTCCCCCCCTCCGGGGACCCCCGAGGGTCCTAGCTCCATGCCTGACGCGGACCCAGGGCGCTGCAGCGCCTCCTGGCGAATCCCGAGGCTGCTCGGGCCCCTGTCCGCTCGAAAGGAGGCATGGCGACCCCGCTGGGCTAACGGGGGAGACGGGCCGGGGTACCCGCCGCAACTCGAGAATGCACCGCCGCAAGTCGAGAACACCCCCGTGAGGCCACGCCCATAGAGGGAGGAGGCGCTTTTCCCTTGCAGGGCATGGAGAGCATGCCCCGGCACCTGTTCCCCGGCTCCGAACGGGGCTTGACTCCTTGCGGGCGACTCCAGGTGTCCCCCGAGATCCCCGGGCCAACCTGCCAAGAAAGCGGGGCTTCCCGCCACACCGCGAGGGCGTCCCCCCCGGCCCCCCTCCTTGCGAGACGGGGCCCTTGGGATCTGCAGCGACGCGAGAGCCGTCCTGCCTTCTCTCTGGCGCTGCAACGGAGGCTGGACTCCCTCTAGGCGCCCCCAGAGGTTCCCTGGGATACCCGTGTCCACAGGCGAGCGGAACCCTGAGTCTCCAGAGGCCGCTCGCGAGGGGCCCCCCCGTCGCCGTCGGCCCCTCCTCTCGAAAGGGGGGTCCAATCCCCTTCCTGAATGCCATCGCAATCCCTACATTCCCTCGCACCTCCAGAGCGGGACTCTCGCCTCTCCTGAGGTTCGAGAAGAGGCCCCAAGGGGCCAGTTCCGGCCGCAAGACCAAAGGTCCCCGAGGAACCCCCATCGGCAAGCGAGTCCAGTTCCCTGGACGTGAGGCGAGGGGAAGCCCAGCAGCCCCTGGCGATGTCAAAGGAGGCCTGGACTTCTCAGAGGCAACAAGAGAGGCTCCCCGAGGCGCCACGCCCCCGATTCAGAGAGGCCACCCCCGCTTCCCCCTGCGCCGCGCGGAAAAGCACGACCTTCGCCCCTGCATTCGAGGGGAAGCCCGATTGCCCTTGGCTGTGACCGGAGAGAAAGGCTGAGTCCCCTCGACTCCCTGGAGGCCACCCCACAGGTGCCAGTTATACCTGTCCCCTCCCCCCCTCGGGGACCCCCGAGGGTCCTAGCTCCATGCCTGACGCGGACCCAGGGCGCTGCAGCGCCTCCTGGCGAATCCCGAGGCTGCTCGGGCCCCTGTCCGCTCGAAAGGAGGCATGGCGACCCCGCTGGGCTAACGGGGGAGACGGGCCGGGGTACCCGCCGCAACTCGAGAATGCACCGCCGCAAGTCGAGAACACCCCCGTGAGGCCACGCCCATAGAGGGAGGAGGCGCTTTTCCCTTGCAGGGCATGGAGAGCATGCCCCGGCACCTGTTCCGGCTCCGAACGGGGCTTGACTCCTTGCGGGCGACTCCAGGTGTCCCCCGAGATCCCCGGGCCAACCTGCCAAGAAAGCGGGGCTTCCCGCCACACACGCGCGAGGGCGTCCCCCGGGCCCCCCTCCTTGCGAGACGGGGCCCTTGGGATCTGCAGCGACGCGAGAGCCGTCCTGCCTTCTCTCTGGCGCTGCAACGGAGGCTGGACTCCCTCTAGGCGCCCCCAGAGGTTCCCTGGGATACCCGTGTCCACAGGCGAGCGGAACCCTGAGTCTCCAGAGGCCGCTCGCGAGGGGCCCCCCCGTCGCCGTCGGCCCCTCCTCTCGAAAGGGGGGTCCAATCCCCTTCCTGAATGCCATCGCAATCCCTACATTCCCTCGCACCTCCAGAGCGGGACTCTCGCCTCTCCTGAGGTTCGAGAAGAGGCCCCAAGGGGCCAGTTCCGGCCGCAAGACCAAAGGTCCCCGAGGAACCCCCATCGGCAAGCGAGTCCAGTTCCCTGGACGTGAGGCGAGGGGAACCAGCAGCCCCTGGCGATGTCAAAGGAGGCCTGGACTTCTCAGAGGCAACAAGAGAGGCTCCCCGAGGCGCCACGCCCCCGATTCAGAGAGGCCACCCCCGCTTCCCCCTGCGCCGCGCGGAAAAGCACGACCTTCGCCCCTGCATTCGAGGGGAAGCCCGATTGCCCTTGGCTGTGACCGGAGAGAAAGGCTGAGTCCCCTCGACTCCCTGGAGGCCACCCCACAGGTGCCAGTTATACCTGTCCCCTCCCCCCCCTCCGGGGACCCCCGAGGGTCCTAGCTCCATGCCTGACGCGGACCCAGGGCGCTGCAGCGCCTCCTGGCGAATCCCGAGGCTGCTCGGGCCCCTGTCCGCTCGAAAGGAGGCATGGCGACCCCGCTGGGCTAACGGGGGAGACGGGCCGGGGTACCCGCCGCAACTCGAGAATGCACCGCCGCAAGTCGAGAACACCCCCGTGAGGCCACGCCCATAGAGGGAGGAGGCGCTTTTCCCTTGCAGGGCATGGAGAGCATGCCCCGGCACCTGTTCCGGCTCCGAACGGGGCTTGACTCCTTGCGGGCGACTCCAGGTGTCCCCCGAGATCCCCGGGCCAACCTGCCAAGAAAGCGGGGCTTCCCGCCACACCGCGAGGGCGTCCCCCGGGCCCCCCTCCTTGCGAGACGGGGCCCTTGGGATCTGCAGCGACGCGAGAGCCGTCCTGCCTTCTCTCTGGCGCTGCAACGGAGGCTGGACTCCCTCTAGGCGCCCCCAGAGGTTCCCTGGGATACCCGTGTCCACAGGCGAGCGGAACCCTGAGTCTCCAGAGGCCGCTCGCGAGGGGCCCCCCGTCGCCGTCGGCCCTCCTCTCGAAAGGGGGGTCCAATCCCCTTCCTGAATGCCATCGCAATCCCTACATTCCCTCGCACCTCCAGAGCGGGACTCTCGCCTCTCCTGAGGTTCGAGAAGAGGCCCCAAGGGGCCAGTTCCGGCCGCAAGACCAAAGGTCCCCGAGGAACCCCCATCGGCAAGCGAGTCCAGTTCCCTGGACGTGAGGCGAGGGGAAGCCCAGCAGCCCCTGGCGATGTCAAAGGAGGCCTGGACTTCTCAGAGGCAACAAGAGAGGCTCCCCGAGGCGCCACGCCCCCGATTCAGAGAGGCCACCCCCGCTTCCCCCTGCGCCGCGCGGAAAAGCACGACCTTCGCCCCTGCATTCGAGGGGAAGCCCGATTGCCCTTGGCTGTGACCGGAGAGAAAGGCTGAGTCCCCTCGACTCCCTGGAGGCCACCCCACAGGTGCCAGTTATACCTGTCCCCTCCCCCCCTCCGGGGGGGACCCCCGAGGGTCCTAGCTCCATGCCTGACGCGGACCCAGGGCGCTGCAGCGCCTCCTGGCGAATCCCGAGGCTGCTCGGGCCCCTGTCCGCTCGAAAGGAGGCATGGCGACCCCGCTGGGCTAACGGGGGAGACGGGCCGGGGTACCCGCCGCAACTCGAGAATGCACCGCCGCAAGTCGAGAAACACCCCCGTGAGGCCACGCCCATAGAGGGAGGAGGCGCTTTTCCCTTGCAGGGCATGGAGAGCATGCCCCGGCACCTGTTCCGGCTCCGAACGGGGCTTGACTCCTTGCGGGCGACTCCAGGTGTCCCCCGAGATCCCCGGGCCAACCTGCCAAGAAAGCGGGGCTTCCCGCCACACCGCGAGGGCGTCCCCCGGGCCCCCCTCTTTGCGAGACGGGGCCCTTGGGATCTGCAGCGACGCGAGAGCCGTCCTGCCTTCTCTCTGGCGCTGCAACGGAGGCTGGACTCCCTCTAGGCGCCCCCAGAGGTTCCCTGGGATACCCGTGTCCACAGGCGAGCGGAACCCTGAGTCTCCAGAGGCCGCTCGCGAGGGGCCCCCCGTCGCCGTCGGCCCCTCCTCTCGAAAGGGGGGTCCAATCCCCTTCCTGAATGCCATCGCAATCCCTACATTCCCTCGCACCTCCAGAGCGGGACTCTCGCCTCTCCTGAGGTTCGAGAAGAGGCCCCAAGGGGCCAGTTCCGGCCGCAAGACCAAAGGTCCCCGAGGAACCCCCATCGGCAAGCGAGTCCAGTTCCCTGGACGTGAGGCGAGGGGAAGCCCAGCAGCCCCTGGCGATGTCAAAGGAGGCCTGGACTTCTCAGAGGCAACAAGAGAGGCTCCCCGAGGCGCCACGCCCCCGATTCAGAGAGGCCACCCCCGCTTCCCCCTGCGCCGCGCGGAAAAGCACGACCTTCGCCCCTGCATTCGAGGGGAAGCCCGATTGCCCTTGGCTGTGACCGGAGAGAAAGGCTGAGTCCCCTCGACTCCCTGGAGGCCACCCCACAGGTGCCAGTTATACCTGTCCCCTCCCCCCCTCCGGGGACCCCCGAGGGTCCTAGCTCCATGCCTGACGCGGACCCAGGGCGCTGCAGCGCCTCCTGGCGAATCCCGAGGCTGCTCGGGCCCCTGTCCGCTCGAAAGGAGGCATGGCGACCCCGCTGGGCTAACGGGGGAGACGGGGGCCGGGGTACCCGCCGCAACTCGAGAATGCACCGCCGCAAGTCGAGAACACCCCCGTGAGGCCACGCCCATAGAGGGAGGAGGCGCTTTTCCCTTGCAGGGCATGGAGAGCATGCCCCGGCACCTGTTCCGGCTCCGAACGGGGCTTGACTCCTTGCGGGCGACTCCAGGTGTCCCCCGAGATCCCCGGGCCAACCTGCCAAGAAAGCGGGGCTTCCCGCCACACCGCGCGGGGCGTCCCCCGGGCCCCCCTCCTTGCGAGACGGGGCCCTTGGGATCTGCAGCGACGCGAGAGCCGTCCTGCCTTCTCTCTGGCGCTGCAACGGAGGCTGGACTCCCTCTAGGCGCCCCCAGAGGTTCCCTGGGATACCCGTGTCCACAGGCGAGCGGAACCCTGAGTCTCCAGAGGCCGCTCGCGAGGGGCCCCCCGTCGCCGTCGGCCCCTCCTCTCGAAAGGGGGGTCCAATCCCCTTCCTGAATGCCATCGCAATCCCTACATTCCCTCGCACCTCCAGAGCGGGACTCTCGCCTCTCCTGAGGTTCGAGAAGAGGCCCCAAGGGGCCAGTTCCGGCCGCAAGACCAAAGGTCCCCGAGGAACCCCCATCGGCAAGCGAGTCCAGTTCCCTGGACGTGAGGCGAGGGGAAGCCCAGCAGCCCCTGGCGATGTCAAAGGAGGCCTGGACTTCTCAGAGGCAACAAGAGAGGCTCCCCGAGGCGCCACGCCCCCGATTCAGAGAGGCCACCCCCGCTTCCCCCCCCTGCGCCGCGCGGAAAAAGCACGACCTTCGCCCCTGCATTCGAGGGGAAGCCCGATTGCCCTTGGCTGTGACCGGAGAGAAAGGCTGAGTCCCCTCGACTCCCTGGAGGCCACCCCACAGGTGCCAGTTATACCTGTCCCCTCCCCCCCTCCGGGGACCCCCGAGGGTCCTAGCTCCATGCCTGACGCGGACCCAGGGCGCTGCAGCGCCTCCTGGCGAATCCCGAGGCTGCTCGGGGCCCCTGTCCGCTCGAAAGGAGGCATGGCGACCCCGCTGGGCTAACGGGGGAGACGGGCCGGGGTACCCGCCGCAACTCGAGAATGCACCGCCGCAAGTCGAGAACACCCCCGTGAGGCCACGCCCATAGAGGGAGGAGGCGCTTTTCCCCTTGCAGGGCATGGAGAGCATGCCCCGGCACCTGTTCCGGCTCCGAACGGGGCTTGACTCCTTGCGGGCGACTCCAGGTGTCCCCCGAGATCCCCGGGCCAACCTGCCAAGAAAGCGGGGCTTCCCGCCACACCGCGAGGGCGTCCCCCCCGGGCCCCCCTCCTTGCGAGACGGGGCCCTTGGGATCTGCAGCGACGCGAGAGCCGTCCTGCCTTCTCTCTGGCGCTGCAACGGAGGCTGGACTCCCTCTAGGCGCCCCCAGAGGTTCCCTGGGATACCCGTGTCCACAGGCGAGCGGAACCCTGAGTCTCCAGAGGCCGCTCGCGAGGGGCCCCCCCGTCGCCGTCGGCCCCCCTCCTCTCGAAAGGGGGGTCCAATCCCCTTCCTGAATGCCATCGCAATCCCTACATTCCCTCGCACCTCCAGAGCGGGACTCTCGCCTCTCCTGAGGTTCGAGAAGAGGCCCCAAGGGGCCAGTTCCGGCCGCAAGACCAAAGGTCCCCGAGGAACCCCCATCGGCAAGCGAGTCCAGTTCCCTGGACGTGAGGCGAGGGGAAGCCCAGCAGCCCCTGGCGATGTCAAAGGAGGCCTGGACTTCTCAGAGGCAACAAGAGAGGCTCCCCGAGGCGCCACGCCCCCGATTCAGAGAGGCCACCCCCGCTTCCCCCTGCGCCGCGCGGAAAAGCACGACCTTCGCCCCTGCATTCGAGGGGAAGCCCGATTGCCCTTGGCTGTGACCGGAGAGAAAGGCTGAGTCCCCTCGACTCCCTGGAGGCCACCCCACAGGTGCCAGTTATACCTGTCCCCTCCCCCCCTCCGGGGACCCCCGAGGGTCCTAGCTCCATGCCTGACGCGGGACCCAGGGCGCTGCAGCGCCTCCTGGCGAATCCCGAGGCTGCTCGGGCCCCTGTCCGCTCGAAAGGAGGCATGGCGACCCCGCTGGGCTAACGGGGGAGACGGGCCGGGGTACCCGCCGCAACTCGAGAATGCACCGCCGCAAGTCGAGAACACCCCCGTGAGGCCACGCCCATAGAGGGAGGAGGCGCTTTTCCCTTGCAGGGCATGGAGAGCATGCCCCGGCACCTGTTCCGGCTCCGAACGGGGCTTGACTCCTTGCGGGCGACTCCAGGTGTCCCCCGAGATCCCCGGGCCAACCTGCCAAGAAAGCGGGGCTTCCCGCCACACCGCGAGGGCGTCCCCCGGGCCCCCCTCCTTGCGAGACGGGGCCCTTGGGATCTGCAGCGACGCGAGAGCCGTCCTGCCTTCTCTCTGGCGCTGCAACGGAGGCTGGACTCCCTCTAGGCGCCCCCAGAGGTTCCCTGGGATACCCGTGTCCACAGGCGAGCGGAACCCTGAGTCTCCAGAGGCCGCTCGCGAGGGGCCCCCCGTCGCCGTCGGCCCCTCCTCTCGAAAGGGGGGTCCAATCCCCTTCCTGAATGCCATCGCAATCCCTACATTCCCTCGCACCTCCAGAGCGGGACTCTCGCCTCTCCTGAGGTTCGAGAAGAGGCCCCAAGGGGCCAGTTCCGGCCGCAAGACCAAAGGTCCCCGAGGAACCCCCATCGGCAAGCGAGTCCAGTTCCCTGGACGTGAGGCGAGGGGAAGCCCAGCAGCCCCTGGCGATGTCAAAGGAGGCCTGGACTTCTCAGAGGCAACAAGAGAGGCTCCCCGAGGCGCCACGCCCCCGATTCAGAGAGGCCACCCCCGCTTCCCCCTGCGCCGCGCGGAAAAAAGCACGACCTTCGCCCCTGCATTCGAGGGGAAGCCCGATTGCCCTTGGCTGTGACCGGAGAGAAAGGCTGAGTCCCCTCGACTCCCTGGAGGCCACCCCACAGGTGCCAGTTATACCTGTCCCCTCCCCCCCTCCGGGGACCCCCGAGGGTCCTAGCTCCATGCCTGACGCGGACCCAGGGCGCTGCAGCGCCTCCTGGCGAATCCCGAGGCTGCTCGGGCCCCTGTCCGCTCGAAAGGAGGCATGGCGACCCCGCTGGGCTAACGGGGGAGACGGGCCGGGGTACCCGCCGCAACTCGAGAATGCACCGCCGCAAGTCGAGAACACCCCCGTGAGGCCACGCCCATAGAGGGAGGAGGCGCTTTTCCCTTGCAGGGCATGGAGAGCATGCCCCGGCACCTGTTCCGGCTCCGAACGGGGCTTGACTCCTTGCGGGCGACTCCAGGTGTCCCCCGAGATCCCCGGGCCAACCTGCCAAGAAAGCGGGGCTTCCCGCCACACCGCGAGGGCGTCCCCCGGGCCCCCCTCCTTGCGAGACGGGGCCCTTGGGATCTGCAGCGACGCGAGAGCCGTCCTGCCTTCTCTCTGGCGCTGCAACGGAGGCTGGACTCCCTCTCTAGGCGCCCCCAGAGGTTCCCTGGGATACCCGTGTCCACACAGGCGAGCGGAACCCTGAGTCTCCAGAGGCCGCTCGCGAGGGGCCCCCCGTCGCCGTCGGCCCCTCCTCTCGAAAGGGGGGTCCAATCCCCTTCCTGAATGCCATCGCAATCCCTACATTCCCTCGCACCTCCAGAGCGGGACTCTCGCCTCTCCTGAGGTTCGAGAAGAGGCCCCAAGGGGCCAGTTCCGGCCGCAAGACCAAAGGTCCCCGAGGAACCCCCATCGGCAAGCGAGTCCAGTTCCCTGGACGTGAGGCGAGGGGAAGCCCAGCAGCCCCTGGCGATGTCAAAGGAGGCCTGGACTTCTCAGAGGCAACAAGAGAGGCTCCCCGAGGCGCCACGCCCCCGATTCAGAGAGGCCACCCCCGCTTCCCCCTGCGCCGCGCGGAAAAGCACGACCTTCGCCCCTGCATTCGAGGGGAAGCCCGATTGCCCTTGGCTGTGACCGGAGAGAAAGGCTGAGTCCCCTCGACTCCCTGGAGGCCACCCCACAGGTGCCAGTTATACCTGTCCCCTCCCCCCCTCCGGGGGACCCCCGAGGGTCCTAGCTCCATGCCTGACGCGGACCCAGGGCGCTGCAGCGCCTCCTGGCGAATCCCGAGGCTGCTCGGGCCCCTGTCCGCTCGAAAGGAGGCATGGCGACCCCGCTGGGCTAACGGGGGAGACGGGCCGGGGTACCCGCCGCAACTCGAGAATGCACCGCCGCAAGTCGAGAACACCCCCGTGAGGCCACGCCCATAGAGGGAGGAGGCGCTTTTCCCTTGCAGGGCATGGAGAGCATGCCCCGGCACCTGTTCCGGCTCCGAACGGGGCTTGACTCCTTGCGGGCGACTCCAGGTGTCCCCCGAGATCCCCGGGCCAACCTGCCAAGAAAGCGGGGCTTCCCGCCACACCGCGAGGGCGTCCCCCGGGCCCCCCTCCTTGCGAGACGGGGCCCTTGGGATCTGCAGCGACGCGAGAGAGCCGTCCTGCCTTCTCTCTGGCGCTGCAACGGAGGCTGGACTCCCTCTAGGCGCCCCCAGAGGTTCCCTGGGATACCCGTGTCCACAGGCGAGCGGAACCCTGAGTCTCCAGAGGCCGCTCGCGAGGGGCCCCCCGTCGCCGTCGGCCCCTCCTCTCGAAAGGGGGGTCCAATCCCCTTCCTGAATGCCATCGCAATCCCTACATTCCCTCGCACCTCCAGAGCGGGACTCTCGCCTCTCCTGAGGTTCGAGAAGAGGCCCCAAGGGGCCAGTTCCGGCCGCAAGACCAAAGGTCCCCGAGGAACCCCCATCGGCAAGCGAGTCCAGTTCCCTGGACGTGAGGCGAGGGGAAGCCCAGCAGCCCCTGGCGATGTCAAAGGAGGCCTGGACTTCTCAGAGGCAACAAGAGAGGCTCCCCGAGGCGCCACGCCCCCGATTCAGAGAGGCCACCCCCGCTTCCCCCTGCGCCGCGCGGAAAAGCACGACCTTCGCCCCTGCATTCGAGGGGAAGCCCGATTGCCCTTGGCTGTGACCGGAGAGAAAGGCTGAGTCCCCTCGACTCCCTGGAGGCCACCCCACAGGTGCCAGTTATACCTGTCCCCTCCCCCCCTCCGGGGACCCCCGAGGGTCCTAGCTCCATGCCTGACGCGGACCCAGGGCGCTGCAGCGCCTCCTGGCGAATCCCGAGGCTGCTCGGGCCCCTGTCCGCTCGAAAGGAGGCATGGCGACCCCGCTGGGCTAACGGGGGAGACGGGCCGGGGTACCCGCCGCAACTCGAGAATGCACCGCCGCAAGTCGAGAACACCCCCGTGAGGCCACGCCCATAGAGGGAGGAGGCGCTTTTCCCTTGCAGGGCATGGAGAGCATGCCCCGGCACCTGTTCCGGCTCCGAACGGGGCTTGACTCCTTGCGGGCGACTCCAGGTGTCCCCCGAGATCCCCGGGCCCAACCTGCCAAGAAAGCGGGGCTTCCCGCCACACCGCGAGGGCGTCCCCCCCCGCCCCCCTCCTTGCGAGACGGGGCCCTTGGGATCTGCAGCGACGCGAGAGAGCCGTCCTGCCTTCTCTCTGGCGCTGCAACGGAGGCTGGACTCCCTCTAGGCGCCCCCAGAGGTTCCCTGGGATACCCGTGTCCACAGGCGAGCGGAACCCTGAGTCTCCAGAGGCCGCTCGCGAGGGGCCCCCCGTCGCCGTCGGCCCCTCCTCTCGAAAGGGGGGGTCCAATCCCCTTCCTGAATGCCATCGCAATCCCTACATTCCCTCGCACCTCCAGAGCGGGACTCTCGCCTCTCCTGAGGTTCGAGAAGAGGCCCCAAGGGGCCAGTTCCGGCCGCAAGACCAAAGGTCCCCGAGGAACCCCCATCGGCAAGCGAGTCCAGTTCCCTGGACGTGAGGCGAGGGGAAGCCCAGCAGCCCCTGGCGATGTCAAAGGAGGCCTGGACTTCTCAGAGGCAACAAGAGAGGCTCCCCGAGGCGCCACGCCCCCGATTCAGAGAGGCCACCCCCCGCTTCCCCCTGCGCCGCGGAAAAGCACGACCTTCGCCCCTGCATTCGAGGGGAAGCCCGATTGCCCTTGGCTGTGACCGGAGAGAAAGGCTGAGTCCCCTCGACTCCCTGGAGGCCACCCCACAGGTGCCAGTTATACCTGTCCCCTCCCCCCCTCCGGGGACCCCCGAGGGTCCTAGCTCCATGCCTGACGCGGACCCAGGGCGCTGCAGCGCCTCCTGGCGAATCCCGAGGCTGCTCGGGCCCCTGTCCGCTCGAAAGGAGGCATGGCGACCCCGCTGGGCTAACGGGGGAGACGGGCCGGGGTACCCGCCGCAACTCGAGAATGCACCGCCGCAAGTCGAGAACACCCCCGTGAGGCCACGCCCATAGAGGGAGGAGGCGCTTTTCCCTTGCAGGGCATGGAGAGCATGCCCCGGCACCTGTTCCGGCTCCGAACGGGCTTGACTCCTTGCGGGCGACTCCAGGTGTCCCCCGAGATCCCCGGGCCAACCTGCCAAGAAAGCGGGGCTTCCCGCCACACCGCGAGGGCGTCCCCCGGGCCCCCCTCCTTGCGAGACGGGGCCCTTGGGATCTGCAGCGACGCGAGAGCCGTCCTGCCTTCTCTCTGGCGCTGCAACGGAGGCTGGACTCCCTCTAGGCGCCCCCAGAGGTTCCCTGGGATACCCGTGTCCACAGGCGAGCGGAACCCTGAGTCTCCAGAGGCCGCTCGCGAGGGGCCCCCCGTCGCCGTCGGCCCCTCCTCTCGAAAGGGGGGTCCAATCCCCTTCCTGAATGCCATCGCAATCCCTACATTCCCTCGCACCTCCAGAGCGGGACTCTCGCCTCTCCTGAGGTTCGAGAAGAGGCCCCAAGGGGCCAGTTCCGGCCGCAAGACCAAAGGTCCCCGAGGAACCCCCATCGGCAAGCGAGTCCAGTTCCCTGGACGTGAGGCGAGGGGAAGCCCAGCAGCCCCTGGCGATGTCAAAGGAGGCCTGGACTTCTCAGAGGCAACAAGAGAGGCTCCCCGAGGCGCCACGCCCCCGATTCAGAGAGGCCACCCCCGCTTCCCCCTGCGCCGCGCGGAAAAAAAGCACGACCTTCGCCCCTGCATTCGGGGGAAAGCCGATTGCCCTTGGCTGTGACCGGAGAGAAAGGCTGAGTCCCCTCGACTCCCTGGAGGCCACCCCACAGGTGCCAGTTATACCTGTCCCCTCCCCCCCTCCGGGGACCCCCGAGGGTCCTAGCTCCATGCCTGACGCGGACCCAGGGCGCTGCAGCGCCTCCTGGCGAATCCCGAGGCTGCTCGGGCCCCTGTCCGCTCGAAAGGAGGCATGGCGACCCCGCTGGGCTAACGGGGGAGACGGGCCGGGGTACCCGCCGCAACTCGAGAATGCACCGCCGCAAGTCGAGAACACCCCCGTGAGGCCACGCCCATAGAGGGAGGAGGCGCTTTTCCCTTGCCCTTGCAGGGCATGGAGAGCATGCCCCGGCACCTGTTCCGGCTCCGAACGGGGCTTGAACTCCTTGCGGGCGACTCCAGGTGTCCCCCGAGATCCCCGGGCCAACCTGCCAAGAAAGCGGGGCTTCCCGCCACACCGCGAGGGCGTCCCCCGGGCCCCCCTCCTTGCGAGACGGGGCCCTTGGGATCTGCAGCGACGCGAGAGCCGTCCTGCCTTCTCTCTGGCGCTGCAACGGAGGCTGGACTCCCTCTAGGCGCCCCCAGAGGTTCCCTGGGATACCCGTGTCCACAGGCGAGCGGAACCCTGAGTCTCCAGAGGCCGCTCGCGAGGGGCCCCCCGTCGCCGTCGGCCCCTCCTCTCGAAAGGGGGGTCCAATCCCCTTCCTGAATGCCATCGCAATCCCTACATTCCCTCGCACCTCCAGAGCGGGACTCTCGCCTCTCCTGAGGTTCGAGAAGAGGCCCCAAGGGCCAGTTCCGGCCGCAAGACCAAAGGTCCCCGAGGAACCCCCATCGGCAAGCGAGTCCAGTTCCCTGGACGTGAGGCGAGGGGAAGCCCAGCAGCCCCTGGCGATGTCAAAGGAGGCCTGGACTTCTCAGAGGCAACAAGAGAGGCTCCCCGAGGCGCCACGCCCCCGATTCAGAGAGGCCACCCCCGCTTCCCCCTGCGCCGCGCGGAAAAGCACGACCTTCGCCCCTGCATTCGAGGGGAAGCCCGATTGCCCTTGGCTGTGACCGGAGAGAAAGGCTGAGTCCCCTCGACTCCCTGGAGGCCACCCCACAGGTGCCAGTTATACCTGTCCCCTCCCCCCCCTCCGGGGACCCCCCCGAGGGTCCTAGCTCCATGCCTGACGCGGACCCAGGGCGCTGCAGCGCCTCCTGGCGAATCCCGAGGCTGCTCGGGCCCCTGTCCGCTCGAAAGGAGGCATGGCGACCCCGCTGGGCTAACGGGGGAGACGGGCCGGGGTACCCGCCGCAACTCGAGAATGCACCGCCGCAAGTCGAGAAACACACCCCCGTGAGGCCACGCCCATAGAGGGAGGAGGCGCTTTTCCCTTGCAGCAGGGCATGGAGAGCATGCCCCGGCACCTGTTCCGGCTCCGAACGGGGCTTGACTCCTTGCGGGCGACTCCAGGTGTCCCCCGAGATCCCCGGGCCAACCTGCCAAGAAAGCGGGGCTTCCCGCCACACCGCGAGGGCGTCCCCCGGGCCCCCCTCCTTGCGAGACGGGGCCCTTGGGATCTGCAGCGACGCGAGAGCCGTCCTGCCTTCTCTCTGGCGCTGCAACGGAGGCTGGACTCCCTCTAGGCGCCCCCCAGAGGTTCCCTGGGATACCCGTGTCCACAGGCGAGCGGAACCCTGAGTCTCCAGAGGCCGCTCGCGAGGGGCCCCCCGTCGCCGTCGGCCCCTCCTCTCGAAAGGGGGGTCCAATCCCCTTCCTGAATGCCATCGCAATCCCTAATCCCTACATTCCCTCGCACCTCCAGAGCGGGACTCTCGCCTCTCCTGAGGTTCGAGAAGAGGCCCCAAGGGGCCAGTTCCGGCCGCAAGACCAAAGGTCCCCGAGGAACCCCCCATCGGCAAGCGAGTCCAGTTCCCTGGACGTGAGGCGAGGGGAAGCCCAGCAGCCCCTGGCGATGTCAAAGGAGGCCTGGACTTCTCAGAGGCAACAAGAGAGGCTCCCCGAGGCGCCACGCCCCCGATTCAGAGAGGCCACCCCCGCTTCCCCCTGCGCCGCGCGGAAAAGCACGACCTTCGCCCCTGCATTCGAGGGGAAGCCCGATTGCCCTTGGCTGTGACCGGAGAGAAAGGCTGAGTCCCCTCGACTCCCTGGAGGCCACCCCACAGGTGCCAGTTATACCTGTCCCCTCCCCCCCTCCGGGGACCCCCGAGGGTCCTAGCTCCATGCCTGACGCGGACCCAGGGCGCTGCAGCGCCTCCTGGCGAATCCCGAGGCTGCTCGGGCCCCTGTCCGCTCGAAAGGAGGCATGGCGACCCCGCTGGGCTAACGGGGGAGACGGGCCGGGGTACCCGCCGCAACTCGAGAATGCACCGCCGCAAGTCGAGAACACCCCCGTGAGGCCACGCCCATAGAGGGAGGAGGCGCTTTTCCCCTGCAGGGGCATGGAGAGCATGCCCCGGCACCTGTTCCGGCTCCGAACGGGGCTTGACTCCTTGCGGGCGACTCCAGGTGTCCCCCGAGATCCCCGGGCCAACCTGCCAAGAAAGCGGGGCTTCCCGCCACACCGCGAGGGCGTCCCCCGGGCCCCCCTCCTTGCGAGACGGGGCCCTTGGGATCTGCAGCGACGCGAGAGCCGTCCTGCCTTCTCTCTGGCGCTGCAACGGAGGCTGGACTCCCTCTAGGCGCCCCCAGAGGTTCCCTGGGATACCCGTGTCCACAGGCGAGCGGAACCCTGAGTCTCCAGAGGCCGCTCGCGAGGGGCCCCCCCCGTCGCCGTCGGCCCCTCCTCTCGAAAGGGGGGTCCAATCCCCTTCCTGAATGCCATCGCAATCCCTACATTCCCTCGCACCTCCAGAGCGGGACTCTCGCCTCTCCTGAGGTTCGAGAAGAGGCCCCAAGGGGCCAGTTCCGGCCGCAAGACCAAAGGTCCCCGAGGAACCCCCATCGGCAAGCGAGTCCAGTTCCCTGGACGTGAGGCGAGGGGAAGCCCAGCAGCCCCTGGCGATGTCAAAGGAGGCCTGGACTTCTCAGAGGCAACAAGAGAGGCTCCCCGAGGCGCCACGCCCCCGATTCAGAGAGGCCACCCCCGCTTCCCCCTGCGCCGCGCGGAAAAAAAGCACGACCTTCGCCCCTGCATTCGAGGGGAAGCCCGATTGCCCTTGGCTGTGACCGGAGAGAAAGGCTGAGTCCCCTCGACTCCCTGGAGGCCACCCCACAGGTGCCAGTTATACCTGTCCCCTCCCCCCCTCCGGGGACCCCGAGGGGGTCCTAGCTCCATGCCTGACGCGGACCCAGGGCGCTGCAGCGCCTCCTGGCGAATCCCGAGGCTGCTCGGGCCCCTGTCCGCTCGAAAGGAGGCATGGCGACCCCGCTGGGCTAACGGGGGAGACGGGCCGGGGTACCCGCCGCAACTCGAGAATGCACCGCCGCAAGTCGAGAACACCCCCGTGAGGCCACGCCCATAGAGGGAGGAGGCGCTTTTCCCTTGCAGGGCATGGAGAGCATGCCCCGGCACCTGTTCCGGCTCCGAACGGGGCTTGACTCCTTGCGGGCGACTCCAGGTGTCCCCCGAGATCCCCGGGCCAACCTGCCAAGAAAGCGGGGCTTCCCGCCACACCGCGAGGGCGTCCCCCGGGCCCCCCTCCTTGCGAGACGGGGCCCTTGGGATCTGCAGCGACGCGAGAGCCGTCCTGCCTTCTCTCTGGCGCTGCAACGGAGGCTGGACTCCCTCTAGGCGCCCCCAGAGGTTCCCTGGGATACCCGTGTCCACAGGCGAGCGGAACCCTGAGTCTCCAGAGGCCGCTCGCGAGGGGCCCCCCGTCGCCGTCGGCCCCTCCTCTCGAAAGGGGGGTCCAATCCCCTTCCTGAATGCCATCGCAATCCCTACATTCCCTCGCACCTCCAGAGCGGGACTCTCGCCTCTCCTGAGGTTCGAGAAGAGGCCCCAAGGGGCCAGTTCCGGCCGCAAGACCAAAGGTCCCCGAGGAACCCCCATCGGCAAGCGAGTCCAGTTCCCTGGACGTGAGGCGAGGGGAAGCCCAGCAGCCCCTGGCGATGTCAAAGGAGGCCTGGACTTCTCAGAGGCAACAAGAGAGGCTCCCCGAGGCGCCACGCCCCCGATTCAGAGAGGCCACCCCCCGCTTCCCCCTGCGCCGCGCGGAAAAAGCACGACCTTCGCCCCTGCATTCGAGGGGAAGCCCGATTGCCCTTGGCTGTGACCGGAGAGAAAGGCTGAGTCCCCTCGACTCCCTGGAGGCCACCCCACAGGTGCCAGTTATACCTGTCCCCTCCCCCCCTCCGGGGACCCCCGAGGGTCCTAGCTCCATGCCTGACGCGGACCCAGGGCGCTGCAGCGCCTCCTGGCGAATCCCGAGGCTGCTCGGGCCCCTGTCCGCTCGAAAGGAGGCATGGCGACCCCGCTGGGCTAACGGGGGAGACGGGCCGGGGTACCCGCCGCAACTCGAGAATGCACCGCCGCAAGTCGAGAACACCCCCGTGAGGCCACGCCCATAGAGGGAGGAGGCGCTTTTCCCTTGCAGGGCATGGAGAGCATGCCCCGGCACCTGTTCCGGCTCCGAACGGGGCTTGACTCCTTGCGGGCGACTCCAGGTGTCCCCCGAGATCCCCGGGCCAACCTGCCAAGAAAGCGGGGCTTCCCGCCACACCGCGAGGGCGTCCCCCGGGGCCCCCCTCCTTGCGAGACGGGGCCCTTGGGATCTGCAGCGACGCGAGAGCCGTCCTGCCTTCTCTCTGGCGCTGCAACGGAGGCTGGACTCCCTCTAGGCGCCCCCAGAGGTTCCCTGGGATACCCGTGTCCACAGGCGAGCGGAACCCTGAGTCTCCAGAGGCCGCTCGCGAGGGGCCCCCCGTCGCCGTCGGCCCCTCCTCTCGAAAGGGGGGTCCAATCCCCTTCCTGAATGCCATCGCAATCCCTACATTCCCTCGCACCTCCAGAGCGGGACTCTCGCCTCTCCTGAGGTTCGAGAAGAGGCCCCAAGGGGCCAGTTCCGGCCGCAAGACCAAAGGTCCCCGAGGAACCCCCATCGGCAAGCGAGTCCAGTTCCCTGGACGTGAGGCGAGGGGAAGCCCAGCAGCCCCTGGCGATGTCAAAGGAGGCCTGGACTTCTCAGAGGGCAACAAGAGAGGCTCCCCGAGGCGCCACGCCCCCGATTCAGAGAGGCCACCCCCGCTTCCCCCTGCGCCGCGCGGAAAAGCACGACCTTCGCCCCTGCATTCGAGGGGAAGCCCGATTGCCCTTGGCTGTGACCGGAGAGAAAGGCTGAGTCCCCTCGACTCCCTGGAGGCCACCCCACAGGTGCCAGTTATACCTGTCCCCTCCCCCCCTCCGGGGACCCCCGAGGGTCCTAGCTCCATGCCTGACGCGGACCCCAGGCGCTGCAGCGCCTCCTGGCGAATCCCGAGGCTGCTCGGGCCCCTGTCCGCTCGAAAGGAGGCATGGCGACCCCGCTGGGCTAACGGGGGAGACGGGCCGGGGTACCCGCCGCAACTCGAGAATGCACCGCCGCAAGTCGAGAACACCCCCGTGAGGCCACGCCCATAGAGGGAGGAGGCGCTTTTTCCCTTGCAGGGCATGGAGAGCATGCCCCGGCACCTGTTCCGGCTCCGAACGGGGCTTGACTCCTTGCGGGCGACTCCAGGTGTCCCCCGAGATCCCCGGGCCAACCTGCCAAGAAAGCGGGGCTTCCCGCCACACCGCGAGGGCGTCCCCCGGGCCCCCCTCCTTGCGAGACGGGGCCCTTGGGATCTGCAGCGACGCGAGAGCCCGTCCTGCCTTCTCTCTGGCGCTGCAACGGAGGCTGGACTCCCTCTAGGCGCCCCCAGAGGTTCCCTGGGATACCCGTGTCCACAGGCGAGCGGAACCCTGAGTCTCCAGAGGCCGCTCGCGAGGGGCCCCCCGTCGCCGTCGGCCCCTCCTCTCGAAAAAGGGGGGTCCAATCCCCTTCCTGAATGCCATCGCAATCCCTACATTCCCTCGCACCTCCAGAGCGGGACTCTCGCCTCTCCTGAGGTTCGAGAAGAGGCCCCAAGGGGCCAGTTCCGGCCGCAAGACCAAAGGTCCCCGAGGAACCCCCATCGGCAAGCGAGTCCAGTTCCCTGGACGTGAGGCGAGGGGAAGCCCAGCAGCCCCTGGCGATGTCAAAGGAGGCCTGGACTTCTCAGAGGCAACAAGAGAGGCTCCCCGAGGCGCCACGCCCCCGATTCAGAGAGGCCACCCCCGCTTCCCCCTGCGCCGCGCGGAAAAAGCACGACCTTCGCCCCTGCATTCGAGGGGAAGCCCGATTGCCCTTGGCTGTGACCGGAGAGAAAGGCTGAGTCCCCTCGACTCCCTGGAGGCCACCCCACAGGTGCCAGTTATACCTGTCCCCCCCCTCCGGGGACCCCCCGAGAGAGTCCTAAGCTCCATGCCAATGACGCGGACCCAGGGCTCTGCAAGCGCCTCCAGGCTAATCCCCAAGCTTGCTCGGGAGGCCCTGTCCGGCTCGAAAGGAGGCATGGCGACTCCCGCCTGGCTAACGGTGGAGACGGGCCGGGGGGTAAAACCCGCCTCAACTCGAGAATGCAACAACCGCCGCAAGTCGAGAAACACCCCCGTTCTGAGGCCACGCCATAAAGAGGGAAGGAGGCGCTTTTTTCCCCTTGCAGGGCAAAATGTCAGGAATCATGCCCCGTCACCTGTTTCCGGTCGGCTCCGATTCTCGGGCTTGACATCTTTCCTTGGCGGGCGACTCCAGTGTGTCCCACCGAGAATCCCCGGCCAAGCTCTGCCAGAAAGCAAAGGGCTTTGTGGGGGGTGGGAGGGGGTTACCCGCCACAAGGGGGGGGGGTGGGGCCGCGGAGTGACCCGCGTGAGGGGGGGGGGGGGGGGGGGGGGGCCCCCGGCCACCCCCCTCCTTTGCGAGACGTGGGCCACTTGGATTCTGCAGCGACTCGAGAGCCCTCCAGCCTTCTCTCACTGGCGCCTAGCAACGGGGGCTTGGATACTCTTTCTCCTCCCCTCCTAGTCCCCCCCAGAAGGTTCTCCTGTGAATCCCCGTGTCCACAGGCGAGCGTTATATAAACAACCCTGAGTCTCCAGAGGGGCCCGCTCGCGAGGCGGCTACTTCCCCCCGTCGCCTGTCCATCATTTATGGGTACCCTCCTCTCGAAAAGGTGGGGTCCAAATCCCCTTCCTGAATGCCATCGCAGATCCCTACACATCCATTTCCCACCGCACACTCCAGAGAGGACTCTCGACACACCGGGGGGGGTGAGAAGAGTGGCCCAATGGGGGTGGGTGGGAGGGGCGTGCGCTCCTGTGTACCTCAGGATCACCCATCGTCGATCGAGTCCAGAACAGTGGACGTGAGCCAACCGAAGCCCAGCGCCCCTGGATCATCTCGGGGGCGTGGTCTATATCTATCTTGTTATGTTTTGTGTGCTATTCTCTTTTTGTGCTCGCGGGAGGGGGGAGGGGGGAGTGGGGGGGGTTGGGGGGGGACGGGTGGGGGGGGGGGGGCGCGGGGGGGGGTGAGCTCGAGGAAAGGACCCCACCCCATCGGGGGGGCAAGGGCGAGTCCAGGGTCTCTACACTGTACCGTGAGGGAGGGGAGAAGCTTCGAGGGCTGCGGTGGGGGGGGGGCCCGAGCGCCCCTGGCGTGACCGGTGTCAAAGGGGCGGGAGAGGCCTGTACGTTCTCACAGAGGCCAACACACAGAAGCCAGGCTACCTGTCCCCTCCCCCCTTCCACGGACCCCCGAGGTTCCCTAGCTCCAGGCCTGATGTGGATCAAGAGGCCCCAGCGTCTTCGCGTGGCGATCCCTAGGCTTCCCGGTCCCCTGTCCGCTCGAGTGTACACATGGCGTACCCCCGCTGGGCCCACTGGGACCCGCGCCGGGGTACCCGTCGAAAAGGCCAATGCACGACGCAATTCGAGAACACCCCCGTGAGTCCCTGCCCATCGAGGTGAGAGGCCCGCCTTTTCGCCCTGGCTTTGACCGCGGAGCATGCAACACAAAAGGCTGTATCTCAGAACCCCGTCGACTCCCTGTCGGCCACTACAAAGTCCACCGAGATCCCCGGGCCAACCTACATATAAAGCGGGCTTCCACGCCACATCCCCGCATCCCGGGGACCCGAGGCCCCCCTCCATGCACAACGGCTCCCTGGGGCTCTGCAGTAACTCGAGAGCCTGAGCCTGCGGTGACCCAGGGCGCTGCAGCGCGCCCTGGACTCCCTCTAGGCACCCCCCAGAGGCTGCCTCGGGAATACCCGTGTCCGCTGGCGAAGCGCTAGCCTGAGTTCCCAGAGGCTGCTGGCGTGACCCCGCAGTCGCCGTAGGCAGTCCTCTCGACACGGGGGTCCAGTACCCTTTTCGGAATGCCGGAGTAGTGCCCAACATGCGCACGCACCGCTACTAGGAGAACTGCCAACGAACACACCGCCAAGGTCAAGTCGAGGTACCACACACCCCGTTCCGGCCGCACGCCCCATAGTCCCCAGAGGAACGTCCAATCCGGCAAGCGAGTATTTTTCCCCTTGCAGTCGAGACGAGAGTCAAACCCCCGCAGCCGTTCCTCGGTCCCAAAACGGGTCCTTGACTCCTCAAGCGTGATCGGAGAGGCTCCCGGTGTCCCCACGCCCCCCGCCGATGGTCTGAGTACATCCGCCGAGCAGCGCGGCGGCGCTGCCAATAAAGAGCAGGGGCGGCGGGTCTCGGGCTCGCGGAAGCCCGATTGCCCTGGGGCGAGGGGGGGCGGTCCCAGCGGGGTGAAGGCCCGCCGACTTCCACCAGGAGGCGAATCCCACAGGTGCCCTTTGTAACCTGTGCCGCTCGACGCCTCCGAGGACGCCGAGAGTCCAACACCCATACCTGACGCATTCCCTTCAGACTGCAACTGGCTGCAGTCGAATCGGAGGCTCTGCTCGGGGCTCCCTGTCCTGCTCAAGGGGTAGGCCCATGGTCTACCCCCGCAGTACTAACGAGGTTCCCTGGGTAATGAACCACCCGTGGTATCACGCGAATGCGAGCGGGGGAGGAAGGGAACAGCGCCTTGAGTCCGACGCCCATAGAAGGAGGATGCCGCTTATCGCTCGCAGGGCATGCAGAGCATGCCCCGTCACCTGTTTCTGTAGTCGCGGAGGTGGGCGGGTGGCCATCCTCCCTCTCGAAGAGGGTGTCCCCCGAGATCCCCGGGCCAATCGCCAAAATGCGGGGCTTTCGAGCAACACCGCTAGGGGCGTCCCCCCGGGCTCGCACTCTCGCTAGACGGGGAACTAGGGAGATGAAGCGACTCGAAGCCGTCCTGAGGTCTCTGAGGCGCCCCTGCAATGAGGCTGACTCCCTCTAGGGGCCCCCAAGGTTGTTTCGATACCCGTGCCCGCCGGAGACCGGAACCCTGTGTCCCCCGAGGACGTCTCGCGAGGTGCCACCCGTGGCCGTCGGCCAGACGAGTCCAAAGGGGGTCCAAATCCCCTTCCTGACTGCCATCGCGAGGGTGACATACATTCCCTCTCGCAGCTAAAGAGCCTCACTCTCGCCTCTGGCGATGTCAAGAGGAGGCCTGGAGGGCCCAGTACAGATGGCAAGACAAGAGAGGCTCCCCGAGGCGAGGCCCCCATCCGTGCGAAGAGCGAGTCTCGGGTTCCCTGAAACGTGAGGGGTTGGGGAGCCCAGCAGTCCGAGCTATGTCCAAGGAGGGATAGACAGCCGAAGGCCGCCCCTGATGCTGTCAGAGCGGCCACCGGCCCGCTCAGTGAGGCCACTCCCGCTTTCTGCGTGCGCCGCCCGGAAAACTGCACGTGACCTATCCCGGCCCCTGCATTTCGAGGTGGGGACGCCCGATTGTCCCTTGTCTGTGTAAAGCCGGAGAGAACGGCGCTAGGGTACTGCCCTCGCGGCCCCCCGCCTCGACCTCTCCTTGGAGGCCAACCCACTGGTGCCAGTTATACCCGTTTTGGTGGTCCCTCCCTCCCCCCCTTACCGGGGTACCCCCGTGGGTCCTAGCTCCACCCAAATGCCTGACGGAGCGGATCTGCAGGGAGGGACGATGCAAGCGCCTCCCTGGCGAATGCCAGATGCTGCTCAGTCGGGCCCCTGTTCCCGCTCGAAAAGGAAGGCATGGCGAACTCCCGGCTGGGCCTAAACGGGGGAGAACCGGCCCCCTGGTGGTACGCCGTTCGGTAACCGTGCCGCAACACGAGACTGGCAACGCAATCGGCCGCAAGGAGGGAGAACCACCCCCGAAAAGGCACGTGCCCATAGAGGGTGGCGGGGGCGAGGGCGCTTTCTTGTTAGTTTTCCCCTTGCAGGGCATGGAGAGCATGCCCGCCCGGCACCTGTTCCGGGCTCCGAACTGGGGCTTGACTCCTTAACGTTGTTTGCGGGCGACTCCAGGTGTCCCCCCCGAGATCCCCGGGCCAACCTGCCAAGAAAGCGGGACTATCCCGCCACACCGGCCCGAGGGCGGTCCCCCTATAAGTCTACCCGGCCCAGCTCCTTGCGAGACATAGGGCACCATTGGGGGATCTGCCTGCGACTCGAGAGCCCCGTCCCTGTGCTTCTCTCTGGCGCTGCAACGGAGGCTGACTCTCCCTCTAGGCGCCCCCCACAGGTCCCTGGAACCGGTCTTCACTACGAGCCGCCGCTTTGCCCACGCAGAGTCTTTTTCGCTAGGGGCCCGTAGTCGCTGTAGGCTCCGCCTCCGCGCACCTGCTGCACAGATCCAATCTTCCTGAATGCCTACCGCAAATCCACTACGTACCGCGTCCAACGGCACAGAGCGGGCTCTAGCCGATCCTTCGGTTCGAAAAGAGGAGCGGATGGGCCGTTTCCACCGGTAAAGACCAAGAGTCCCTTTGAAAGCTCTCTTGGGCTGCACGGAGGCTTCCTCTTTGTTGGACTTTGATCCTTTTTGATTACCTCTAGGCCGCTTCCTAGAGGTTTCTTTTTTCCCAGGATTCTAAATAATAATGTAGAAATTAAAAAAAAGGATGCACTGAGAAAAAAGATAACTTAAAAAGTGTAAAACACCCCCCGTTTCCACCTGCGCGAGCCGAACCCCTGAGTCTTGCAGAGGCACATGCTTTTTTTTGTGTGAGCTTTAATCCAATCGCAGGGGGGGTCAGGTGAGGGGGGGGGGGGTCCCTCACCTTCCCGGGAGGACCACCTCCAACCCGCCCCAGGTTCACCTCCCCCCCCCCCCCCCCCGGGACATCCCCAGGTCCCCGCCCCCCTTCCTGCACCCCCCCCTTCATTGGCGAATCCCCCGCCCCCCCCTCCCCCCCGAGGCGGCTCGGGGCGCGCCGCCCGCCCTAGGCGCGCCACCCGACTTCGCTGGCCTCTCGTTCTTTCCGTTGTCGGTGACGTGTGAGGGTCGTATGGGCTCGGTCGGGGGCCAATGGGGGGGTCCTCTGTGGGGTCTCGGCCATGTGTGAAGAGTCGCGGGGGGGTTTGCGAGGGCGATGAGCGCGCATACCCCCACCCTCTATTCCCCTCCGACCGGGCCTTGACTCCTTCGGGGGCCGCTTCCCCATGTCCCGCCTAGAGATCCGCGGGGGACCAGACCCTACCAATAAAGGCTGGGCGTCGCCCCGACACCACGCCCGCGATGCCGTCGGGCCCCCCTGCCTTGCGGGGGGGCGGCCCCCACACCCTGCCGGACGCAGAGCAACCCTAGCAGTGGCTCTGACCCTTGCGCGTGGTCTCGGGGCCCTTTTGGTGTCCCCAAGTTTCTCTTGGGATAGCGCCTGGTCCACAAGGGGCGCGGGTGGGGGAATCGCCAGAGGCCGCTCGCGTGGCTCGGTGGGACCGCCGTCGCCGGACTGCGGGCATCGGACAAAAGGGGGTCCGCTGGCCCTGGACGGTTCCATCGCAATGCCTAAATGGTCCATCTCACCCCGGGACGCGGAACTCTCGCGCACCTGAGTCTCTCGCGCGCCCCCACCACAGTTTTCCTGTCCGCCCGGCGCCCTGTCCGCGCAGGGGTCCATCGGCAAGCGAGTCCAGTTCCCTGTACGTAGTGCGAGGGAGCCCCTTCAGCCCCGGCGGGTGGGCCCCACGCCGCGCCGAGGCCCCACAGCGGCGCCTGCATAGGCTCCCCGAGCGTCGGGCCGCGGTATTCGCCGCCCCGCAATAAGGCTCCTGCCCCACGGCGCGGCGGGTGGCCTCGAAAAGCAAGAGCCATCATCCCCGCATTTCGATTGGAAGCCCTTGGCCCTTGGCCTGCTGACCCTGAGAAAAAGGCTATCCCCGCGAATTTCGCCTGATGCCCCCCCAACAGTGCCATTAACCTGTACCCCTCCCCCCCTCCGGAACCCCTGTGGTCCTCGGCCATTCCTGAAGCCGACCCAGTGCTGCAAGCCCTCCTGGGCGAATCCCGAGGCTGCGCGGGCCTCCTGTCCCTCGAAAGGAGCATCGAAACCCGCTGGGCTAAGGGGGAGGCGGCCAGGGTACCCGCCCGCAACACTCGAGCATGCAGCCGCCGCAGATTCGAGAACAACCCGTGAGGCCACCCCAAGAGGAAATGCGCTTTTCCCTTGCAGGGCATGGAGAGCATGCCCCGGCACCTGTTCCGGCTCCGAACGGGGGGGGGCTGACTCCTTGCGGGCGACTCCAGGTGTCCCCCGAGATCCCCGGGCCAACCTGCCAAGAAAGCGGGGCTTCCCGCCACACCGCGAGGGCGTCCCCCGGGCCCCCCTCCTTGCGAGACGGGGCCCTTGGGATCTGCAGCGACGCGAGAGCCGTCCTGCCTTCTCTCTGGCGCTGCAACGGAGGCTGGACTCCCTCTAGGCGCCCCCAGAGGTTCCCTGGGATACCCGTGTCCACAGGCGAGCGGAACCCTGAGTCTCCAGAGGCCGCTCGCGAGGGGCCCCCCGTCGCCGTCGGCCCCTCCTCTCGAAAGGGGGGTCCAATCCCCTTCCTGAATGCCATCGCAATCCCTACATTCCCTCGCACCTCCAGAGCGGGACTCTCGCCTCTCCTGAGGTTCGAGAAGAGGCCCCAAGGGGCCAGTTCCGGCCGCAAGACCAAAGGTCCCCGAGGAACCCCCATCGGCAAGCGAGTCCAGTTCCCTGGACGTGAGGCGAGGGGAAGCCCAGCAGCCCCTGGCGATGTCAAAGGAGGCCTGGACTTCTCAGAGGCAACAAGAGAGGCTCCCCGAGGCGCCACGCCCCCGATTCAGAGAGGCCACCCCCGCTTCCCCCTGCGCCGCGCGGAAAAGCACGACCTTCGCCCCTGCATTCGAGGGGAAGCCCGATTGCCCTTGGCTGTGACCGGAGAGAAAGGCTGAGTCCCCTCGACTCCCTGGAGGCCACCCCACAGGTGCCAGTTATACCTGTCCCCTCCCCCCCCTCCGGGGACCCCCGAGGGTCCTAGCTCCATGCCTGACGCGGACCCAGGGCGCTGCAGCGCCTCCTGGCGAATCCCGAGGCTGCTCGGGCCCCTGTCCGCTCGAAAGGAGGCATGGCGACCCCGCTGGGCTAACGGGGGAGACGGGCCGGGGTACCCGCCGCAACTCGAGAATGCACCGCCGCAAGTCGAGAACACCCCCGTGAGGCCACGCCCATAGAGGGAGGAGGCGCTTTTCCCTTGCAGGGCATGGAGAGCATGCCCCGGCACCTGTTCCGGCTCCGAACGGGGCTTGACTCCTTGCGGGCGACTCCAGGTGTCCCCCGAGATCCCCGGGCCAACCTGCCAAGAAAGCGGGGCTTCCCGCCACACCGCGAGGGCGTCCCCCGGGCCCCCCTCCTTGCGAGACGGGGCCCTTGGGATCTGCAGCGACGCGAGAGCCGTCCTGCCTTCTCTCTGGCGCTGCAACGGAGGCTGGACTCCCTCTAGGCGCCCCCCCAGAGGTTCCCTGGGATACCCGTGTCCACAGGCGAGCGGAACCCTGAGTCTCCAGAGGCCGCTCGCGAGGGGCCCCCCGTCGCCGTCGGCCCCTCCTCTCGAAAGGGGGGTCCAATCCCCTTCCTGAATGCCATCGCAATCCCTACATTCCCTCGCACCTCCAGAGCGGGACTCTCGCCTCTCTCCTGAGGTTCGAGAAGAGGCCCCAAGGGGCCAGTTCCGGCCGCAAGACCAAAGGTCCCCGAGGAACCCCCATCGGCAAGCGAGTCCAGTTCCCTGGACGTGAGGCGAGGGGAAGCCCAGCAGCCCCTGGCGATGTCAAAGGAGGCCTGGACTTCTCAGAGGCAACAAGAGAGGCTCCCCGAGGCGCCACGCCCCCCCCGATTCAGAGAGGCCACCCCCGCTTCCCCCTGCGCCGCGCGGAAAAGCACGACCTTCGCCCCTGCATTCGAGGGGAAGCCCGATTGCCCTTGGCTGTGACCGGAGAGAAAAGGCTGAGTCCCCTCGACTCCCTGGAGGCCACCCCACAGGTGCCAGTTATACCTGTCCCCTCCCCCCCTCCGGGGACCCCCGAGGGTCCTAGCTCCATGCCTGACGCGGACCCAGGGCGCTGCAGCGCCTCCTGGCGAATCCCGAGGCTGCTCGGGCCCCTGTCCGCTCGAAAGGAGGCATGGCGACCCCGCTGGGCTAACTAGGAGACTCCCGGGGTAACCCAGTCGCAAACGCGAAATCACCGCCTGCAGCGAAGAGAACACCCACGTTGAAGGCCACCCCATAGAGGGAGGAGGCGATTTTCCCGGCAGGGCATGGAGAAGCAAGCCCCGCACCAGGTTCCGGCTCCGAACGGCCTTACTCCGTGGCGGGCGACTCCATGTGTCCCCCGTAGCCCCGGGCCAACCTGCCAAGAAAGCGGGGCTTCCCTCCACAACTCAACACACAAACCGCGAGGCGTCCCCCGGGCCCCCTCTCCTGGCGAGACGGGGCCCATGGGAATCTGTAGCGACGCGAGAGACGTCCTGCCTTCTCTCTGGCTCTTGCAACGGAGGCGGGGACACCCTCTAGTCCGCCCCCAATGTTCCATGGGATACCCGTGTGCCACAGGACAAGCGTAACCCTTAAGTCCTCCAATGCCTGCTTCGGGCGAAGACCCTCCCCATCGCGCCGTCGGCACCCTACCACTCGAAAAGGGGGGTCCCAAAGCCCCCTGTCCTGAATGCCATCGCAATCCCTACATTCCCACGCATCCCTCCAGAGAGGGACTCTCCACTTTCGCCCTTTCCTGCAGTTCAGGAAGAGGGCCCCAAAGAGCCAGTTCCAGCCGCAAGACCAAACGGGGGGTCCCGAGGATCCCTCCCATCGCAAGCGAGTCCACTATCTCTGGACCGTGAGGCAGGGAAACCCCAGCTAGAACCTCCTGGCGATGTCAAAGTAGGCCTGGACTTCTCAGAGGCAGCAAGAGAGGCTCCCCGAGGCGCCACGCCCCCGATTCAGAGAAGACCCACCACACCCCCTTCCCCCTGGCGACGCGCGGAAAAGCACGACCTTAGCCCCTGCATTCGAGGAAACCCGATTGGCACTTGGCTGTAGACCGAGAGAAAACCGGAGTCCCCCAGCCTCCCTGGAGGCCACCCCACAGTTGCCAGTTATACACTTTGCCATCCCACACTCCGTGGAACCCCCAGAGGTCCTAGCTCCATTGCCTGAAGCAGACCCATGGCGCTTGCAGCGCCTCCTGGCGAATCCCGAGGCTGCTCAGGGCTTCCTTTCCGCCTATCGAAAGGAGGCATGGCGACCCCGCCAGCTGGGCTAACGGGGGAGACGGGCCGGGGTAAACCCCCGCAACTCGAGAATGCACCCGCCGCAAGTCGAGAACACCCCCTTGAGGCCACGCCCATAGAGGAGGAAGGCTCTTTCCCCTTGCAGGCCATGGAGAGCATGCCCAGGGCACCTGTTCCGACTCCGAACGGGGCTTGACTCCTTGCGGGCGACTCCAGGTGTCGCCCCGAGATCCCCGGCCAACCTGCCAAGAAATGCGGGGCTTCCCCCCACACCGCGAGGGCATCCCCCGGCCCCCCTCCTTGCAGGTCGGGGCCCCTTGGGATCTGCAGCGACGCGACAGCCGTCCTGCCTTCTCTCTGGCGTCTGCAACGGAGGCTGGACTCCCTCTAGGCGCCCCCAAGAGGTTCCCTGGAATACCCGTGTCCACAGGCGAGCGGAACCCTGAATCTCCAGAGGCCGCTCGCGAGGGGACCCCCGTCGCCGTCGCCCCTCCACCTCGAAAGGGGGGTCCAATCCCCTTCCTGAATGCCACCGCAATCCCTACATTCCCTCGCACCTCCAGAGCGGGACTCTCGCCTCTCCTGAGGTTCGAGAAGAGGCCCCAAGGGGCCAGTTCCGGCCGCAAGACCAAAGGTCCCCGAGGAACCCCCATCGCAAGCGAGTCCAGTTCCCTGGACGTGAGGCGAGGGGAAGCCCAGCAGCCCCTGGCGATGTCAAAGGAGTCCTGGACTTCTCAGAGGCAACAAGAGAGGCTCCCCGAGGCGCCACGCCCCCGATTCAGAGAGGCCACCCCCGCTTCCCCCTGCGCCACGCGGTAAAAGCACGACCTTCGCCCCTGCATTCGAGGGGAAGCCCGATTGCCCTTGGCTGTGACCGGGAGAGAAAGGCTGAGTCCCCTCGACTCCCTGGAGGCCCACCCCACAGGTGCCAGTTATACCTGTCCCCTCCCCCCCTCCGGGGACCCCCGAGGGTCCTAGCTCCATGCCTGACGCGGACCCAGGGCGCTGCAGCGCCTCCTGGCGAATCCCGAGGCTGCTCGGGCCCCTGTCCGCTCGAAAGGAGGCATGGCGACCCCGCTGGGCTAACGGGGGAGACGGGCCGGGGTACCCGCCGCAACTCGAGAATGCACCGCCGCAAGTCGAGAACACCCCCGTGAGGCCACGCCCATAGAGGGAGGAGGCGCTTTTCCCTTGCAGGGCATGGAGAGCATGCCCCGGCACCTGTTCCGGCTCCGAACGGGGCTTGACTCCTTGCGGGCGACTCCAGGTGTCCCCCGAGATCCCCGGCCAACCTGCCAAGAAAGCGGGTCTTCCCGCCACACCGCGAGGGCGTCCCCCGGGCCCCCCTCCTTGCGAGACGGGGCCCTTGGGATCTGCAGCGACGCGAGAGCCGTCCTGCCTTCTCTCTGGCGCTGCAACGGAGGCTGGACTCCCTCTAGGCGCCCCCAGAGGTTCCCTGGGATACCCGTGTCCACAGGCGAGCGGAACCCTGAGTCTCCAGAGGCCGCTCGCGAGGGGCCCCCCGTCGCCGTCGGCCCCTCCTCTCGAAAGGGGGGTCCAATCCCCTTCCTGAATGCCATCGCAATCCCTACATTCCCTCGCACCTCCAGAGCGGGACTCTCGCCTCTCCTGAGGTTCGAGAAGAGGCCCCAAGGGGCCAGTTCCGGCCGCAAGACCAAAGGTCCCCGAGGAACCCCCATCGGCAAGCGAGTCCAGTTCCCTGGACGTGAGGCGAGGGGAAGCCCAGCAGCCCCTGGCGATGTCAAAGGAGTCCTGGACTTCTCAGAGGCAACAAGAGAGGCTCCCCGAGGCGCCACGCCCCCGATTCAGAGAGGCCACCCCGCTTCCCCTGCGCCGCGCGGAAAAGCACGACCTTCGCCCCTGCATTCGAGGGGAAGCCCGATTGCCCTTGGCTGTGACCGGAGAGAAAGGCTGAGTCCCCTCGACTCCCTGGAGGCCACCCCACAGGTGCCAGTTATACCTGTCCCCTCCCCCCCTCCGGGGACCCCCGAGGGTCCTAGCTCCATGCCTGACGCGGACCCAGGGCGCTGCAGCGCCTCCTGGCGAATCCCGAGGCTGCTCGGGCCCCTGTCCCTGCCACCCCCTCGAAAGGGAGGCATGGCGACCCCGCTGGGCTAACGGGGGAGACGGGCCGGGTACCCGCCGCAACTCGAGAATGCACCGCCGCAAGTCGAGAACACCCCCGTGAGGCCACGCCCATAGAGGGAGGAGGCGCTTTTTCCCTTGCAGGGCATGGAGAGCATGCCCCCGGCACCTGTTCCGGGCTCCGAACGGGGCTTGACTCCTTGCGGGCGACTCCAGGTGTCCCCCGAGATCCCCGGGCCAACCTGCCAAGAAAGCGGGGCTTCCCGGCCACACCGCGAGGGCGTCCCCCGGGCCCCCCTCCTTGCGAGACGGGCCCTTGGGATCTGCAGCGACGCGAGAGCCGTCCTGCCTTCTCTCTGGCGCTGCAACGGAGGCTGGACTCCGAAAGGGGGGTCCAATCCCCTTCCTGAATGCCACCGCAATCCCTACATTCCCTCGCACCTCCAGAGCGGGACTCTCGCCTCTCCTGAGGTTCGAGAAGAGGCCCCAAGGGGCCAGTTCCGGCCGCAAGACCAAAGGTCCCCGAGGAACCCCCATCGGCAAGCGAGTCCAGTTCCCTGGACGTGAGGCGAGGGGAAGCCCAGCAGCCCCTGGCGATGTCAAAGGAGGCCTGGACTTCTCAGAGGCAACAAGAGAGGCTCCCCGAGGCGCCACGCCCCCGATTCAGAGAGGCCACCCCGCTTCCCCTGCGCCGCGCGGAAAAGCACGACCTTCGCCCCTGCATTCGAGGGGAAGCCCGATTGCCCTTGGCTGTGACCGGAGAGAAAGGCTGAGTCCCCTCGACTCCCTGGAGGCCACCCCACAGGTGCCAGTTATACCTGTCCCCCTCCCCCCCTCCGGGGACCCCCGAGGGTCCTAGCTCCATGCCTGACGCGGACCCAGGGCGCTGCAGCGCCTCCTGGCGAATCCCGAGGCTGCTCGGGCCCCTGTCCGCTCGAAAGGAGGCATGGCGACCCCGCTGGGCTAACGGGGGAGACGGGCCGGGGTACCCGCCGCAACTCGAGAATGCACCGCCGCAAGTCGAGAACACCCCCGTGAGGCCACGCCCATAGAGGGAGGAGGCGCTTTTCCCTTGCAGGGCATGGAGAGCATGCCCCGGCACCTGTTCCGGCTCCGAACGGGGCTTGACTCCTTGCGGGCGACTCCAGGTGTCCCCCCGAGATCCCCGGGCCAACCTGCCAAGAAAGCGGGGCTTCCCGCCACACCGCGAGGGCGTCCCCCGGGCCCCCCTCCTTGCGAGACGGGGCCCCTTGGGATCTGCAGCGACTCGAGAGCCGTCCTGCCTTCTCTCTGGCGCTGCAAACGGAGGCTGGACTCCCTCTAGGCGCCCCCAGAGGTTCCCTGGGATACCCCGTGTCCACAGGCGAGCGGAACCCTGAGTCTCCAGAGGCCGCTCGCGAGGGGCCCCCCGTCGCCGTCGGCCCCTCCTCTCGAAAGGGGGGTCCAATCCCCTTCCTGAATGCCATCGCAATCCCTACATTCCCTCGCACCTCCAGAGCGGGACTCTCGCCTCTCCTGAGGTTCGAGAAGAGGCCCCAAGGGGCCAGTTCCGGCCGCAAGACCAAAGGTCCCCGAGGAACCCCCATCGGCAAGCGAGTCCAGTTCCCTGGACGTGAGGCGAGGGGAAGCCCAGCAGCCCCTGGCGATGTCAAAGGAGGCCTGGACTTCTCAGAGGCAACAAGAGAGGCTCCCCGAGGCGCCACGCCCCCGATTCAGAGAGGCCACCCCCGCTTCCCCCTGCGCCGCGCGGAAAAAAGCACGACCTTCGCCCCTGCATTCGAGGGGAAGCCCGATTGCCCTTGGCTGTGACCGGAGAGAAAGGCTGAGTCCCCTCGACTCCCTGGAGGCCACCCCACAGGTGCCAGTTATACCTGTCCCCTCCCCCCCTCCGGGGACCCCCGAGGGTCCTAGCTCCATGCCTGACGCGGACCCAGGGCGCTGCAGCGCCTCCTGGCGAATCCCGAGGCTGCTCGGGCCCCTGTCCGCTCGAAAGGAGGCATGGCGACCCCGCTGGGCTAACGGGGGAGACGGGCCGGGGTACCCGCCGCAACTCGAGAATGCACCGCCGCAAGTCGAGAACACCCCCGTGAGGCCACGCCCATAGAGGGAGGAGGCGCTTTTCCCTTGCAGGGCATGGAGAGCATGCCCCGGCACCTGTTCCGGCTCCGAACGGGGCTTGACTCCTTGCGGGCGACTCCAGGTGTCCCCCGAGATCCCCGGGCCAACCTGCCAAGAAAGCGGGGCTTCCCGCCACACCGCGAGGGCGTCCCCCGGGCCCCCCTCCTTGCGAGACGGGGCCCTTGGGATCTGCAGCGACGCGAGAGCCGTCCTGCCTTCTCTCTGGCGCTGCAACGGAGGCTGGACTCCCTCTAGGCGCCCCCAGAGGTTCCCTGGGATACCCGTGTCCACAGGCGAGCGGAACCCTGAGTCTCCAGAGGCCGCTCGCGAGGGGCCCCCCGTCGCCGTCGGCCCCTCCTCTCGAAAGGGGGGTCCAATCCCCTTCCTGAATGCCATCGCAATCCCTACATTCCCTCGCACCTCCAGAGCGGGACTCTCGCCTCTCCTGAGGTTCGAGAAGAGGCCCCAAGGGGCCAGTTCCGGCCGCAAGACCAAAGGTCCCCGAGGAACCCCCATCGGCAAGCGAGTCCAGTTCCCTGGACGTGAGGCGAGGGGAAGCCCAGCAGCCCCTGGCGATGTCAAAGGAGGCCTGGACTTCTCAGAGGCAACAAGAGAGGCTCCCCCGAGGCGCCACGCCCCCCGATTCAGAGAGGCCACCCCCGCTTCCCCCTGCGCCGCGCGGAAAAGCACGACCTTCGCCCCTGCATTCGAGGGGAAGCCCGATTGCCCTTGGCTGTGACCGGAGAGAAAGGCTGAGTCCCCTCGACTCCCTGGAGGCCACCCCACAGGTGCCAGTTATACCTGTCCCCTCCCCCCCTCCGGGGACCCCCGAGGGTCCTAGCTCCATGCCTGACGCGGACCCAGGGCGCTGCAGCGCCTCCTGGCGAATCCCGAGGCTGCTCGGGCCCCTGTCCGCTCGAAAGGAGGCATGGCGACCCCGCTGGGCTAACGGGGGAGACGGGCCGGGGTACCCGCCGCAACTCGAGAATGCACCGCCGCAAGTCGAGAACACCCCCGTGAGGCCACGCCCATAGAGGGAGGAGGCGCTTTTCCCTTGCAGGGCATGGAGAGCATGCCCCGGCACCTGTTCCGGCTCCGAACGGGGCTTGACTCCTTGCGGGCGACTCCAGGTGTCCCCCGAGATCCCCGGGCCAACCTGCCAAGAAAGCGGGGCTTCCCGCCACACCGCGAGGGCGTCCCCCGGGCCCCCCTCCTTGCGAGACGGGGCCCTTGGGATCTGCAGCGACGCGAGAGCCGTCCTGCCTTCTCTCTGGCGCTGCAACGGAGGCTGGACTCCCTCTAGGCGCCCCCAGAGGTTCCCTGGGATACCCGTGTCCACAGGCGAGCGGAACCCTGAGTCTCCAGAGGCCGCTCGCGAGGGGCCCCCCGTCGCCGTCGGCCCCTCCTCTCGAAAGGGGGGTCCAATCCCCTTCCTGAATGCCATCGCAATCCCTACATTCCCTCGCACCTCCAGAGCGGGACTCTCGCCTCTCCTGAGGTTCGAGAAGAGGCCCCAAGGGGCCAGTTCCGGCCGCAAGACCAAAGGTCCCCGAGGAACCCCCATCGGCAAGCGAGTCCAGTTCCCTGGACGTGAGGCGAGGGGAAGCCCAGCAGCCCCTGGCGATGTCAAAGGAGGCCTGGACTTCTCAGAGGCAACAAGAGAGGCTCCCCGAGGCGCCACGCCCCCGATTCAGAGAGGCCACCCCCCCGCTTCCCCTGCGCCGCGCGGAAAAAAAGCACGACCTTCGCCCCTGCATTCGAGGGGAAGCCCGATTGCCCTTGGCTGTGACCGGAGAGAAAGGCTGAGTCCCCTCGACTCCCTGGAGGCCACCCCACAGGTGCCAGTTATACCTGTCCCCTCCCCCCCTCCGGGGACCCCCGAGGGTCCTAGCTCCATGCCTGACGCGGACCCAGGGCGCTGCAGCGCCTCCTGGCGAATCCCGAGGCTGCTCGGGCCCCTGTCCGCTCGAAAGGAGGCATGGCGACCCCGCTGGGCTAACGGGGGAGACGGGCCGGGGTACCCGCCGCAACTCGAGAATGCACCGCCGCAAGTCGAGAACACCCCCGTGAGGCCACGCCCATAGAGGGAGGAGGCGCTTTTCCCTTGCAGGGCATGGAGAGCATGCCCCGGCACCTGTTCCGGCTCCGAACGGGGCTTGCCCTCGCACATCCAGAGCGGGACTCTCGCCTCTCCTGAGGTTCGAGAAGAGGCCCCAAGGGGCCAGTTCCGGCCGCAAGACCAAAGGTCCCCGAGGAACCCCCATCGGCAAGCGAGTCCAGTTCCCTGGACGTGAGGCGAGGGGGAGCCCCAGCAGCCCCTGGCGATGTCAAAGGAGGCCTGGACTTCTCAGAGGCAACAAGAGAGGCTCCCCGAGGCGCCACGCCCCCGATTCAGAGAGGCCACCCCCGCTTCCCCCTGCGCCGCGCGGAAAAGCACGACCTTCGCCCCTGCATTCGAGGGGAAGCCCGATTGCCCTTGGCTGTGACCGGAGAGAAAGGTGAGTCCCCTCGACTCCCTGGAGGCCACCCCACAGGTGCCAGTTATACCTGTCCCCTCCCCCCCTCCGGGGACCCCCGAGGGTCCTAGCTCCATGCCTGACGCGGACCCAGGGCGCTGCAGCGCCTCCTGGCGAATCCCGAGGCTGCTCGGGCCCCTGTCCGCTCGAAAGGAGGCATGGCGACCCCGCTGGGCTAACGGGGGAGACGGGCCGGGGTACCCGCCGCAACTCGAGAATGCACCGCCGCAAGTCGAGAACACCCCCCCGTGAGGCCACGCCCATAGAGGGAGGAGGCGCTTTTCCCTTGCAGGGCATGGAGAGCATGCCCCGGCACCTGTTCCGGCTCCGAACGGGGCTTGACTCCTTGCGGGCGACTCCAGGTGTCCCCCGAGATCCCCGGGCCAACCTGCCAAGAAAGCGGGGCTTCCCGCCACACCGCGAGGGCGTCCCCCGGGCCCCCCTCCTTGCGAGACGGGGCCCTTGGGATCTGCAGCGACTCGAGAGCCGTCCTGCCTTCTCTCTGGCGCTGCAACGGAGGCTGGACTCCCTCTAGGCGCCCCCAGAGGTTCCCTGGGATACCCGTGTCCACAGGCGAGCGGAACCCTGAGTCTCCAGAGGCCGCTCGCGAGGGGCCCCCCGTCGCCGTCGGCCCCTCCTCTCGAAAGGGGGGTCCAATCCCCTTCCTGAATGCCACCGCAATCCCTACATTCCCTCGCACCTCCAGAGCGGGACTCTCGCCTCTCCTGAGGTTCGAGAAGAGGCCCCAAGGGGCCAGTTCCGGCCGCAAGACCAAAGGTCCCCGAGGAACCCCCATCGGCAAGCGAGTCCAGTTCCCTGGACGTGAGGCGAGGGGAAGCCCAGCAGCCCCTGGCGATGTCAAAGGAGGCCTGGACTTCTCAGAGGCAACAAGAGAGGCTCCCCGAGGCGCCACGCCCCCGATTCAGAGAGGCCACCCCCGCTTCCCCCTGCGCCGCGCGGAAAAGCACGACCTTCGCCCCTGCATTCGAGGGGAAGCCCGATTGCCCTTGGCTGTGACCGGAGAGAAAGGCTGAGTCCCCTCGACTCCCTGGAGGCCACCCCACAGGTGCCAGTTATACCTGTCCCCTCCCCCCCTCCGGGGACCCCCGAGGGTCCTAGCTCCATGCCTGACGCGGACCCAGGGCGCTGCAGCGCCTCCTGGCGAATCCCGAGGCTGCTCGGGCCCCTGTCCGCTCGAAAGGAGGCATGGCGACCCCGCTGGGCTAACGGGGGAGACGGGCCGGGGTACCCGCCGCAACTCGAGAATGCACCGCCGCAAGTCGAGAACACCCCCGTGAGGCCACGCCCATAGAGGGAGGAGGCGCTTTTTTCCTTGCAGGGCATGGAGAGCATGCCCCGGCACCTGTTCCGGCTCCGAACGGGGCTTGACTCCTTGCGGGCGACTCCAGGTGTCCCCCGAGATCCCCGGGCCAACCTGCCAAGAAAGCGGGGCTTCCCGCCACACCGCGAGGGCGTCCCCCGGGCCCCCCTCCTTGCGAGACGGGGCCCTTGGGATCTGCAGCGACTCGAGAGCCGTCCTGCCTTCTCTCTGGCGCTGCAACGGAGGCTGGACTCCCTCTAGGCGCCCCCAGAGGTTCCCTGGGATACCCGTGTCCACAGGCGAGCGGAACCCTGAGTCTCCAGAGGCCGCTCGCGAGGGGCCCCCCGTCGCCGTCGGCCCCTCCTCTCGAAAGGGGGGTCCAATCCCCTTCCTGAATGCCATCGCAATCCCTACATTCCCTCGCACCTCCAGAGCGGGACTCTCGCCTCTCCTGAGGTTCGAGAAGAGGCCCCAAGGGGCCAGTTCCGGCCGCAAGACCAAAGGTCCCCGAGGAACCCCCATCGGCAAGCGAGTCCAGTTCCCTGGACGTGAGGCGAGGGGAAGCCCAGCAGCCCCTGGCGATGTCAAAGGAGGCCTGGACTTCTCAGAGGCAACAAGAGAGGCTCCCCGAGGCGCCACGCCCCCGATTCAGAGAGGCCACCCCCGCTTCCCCCTGCGCCGCGCGGAAAAGCACGACCTTCGCCCCTGCATTCGAGGGGAAGCCCGATTGCCCCTGGCTGTGACCCGAGAGAAAGGCTGAGTCCCCTCGACTCCCTGGAGGCCACCCCACAGGTGCCAGTTATACCTGTCCCCTCCCCCCCTCCGGGGACCCCCGAGGGTCCTAGCTCCATGCCTGACGCGGACCCAGGGCGCTGCAGCGCCTCCTGGCGAATCCCGAGGCTGCTCCCGCCCCTCTCCGCTCGAAAGGAGGCATGGCGACCCCGCTGGGCTAACGGGGGAGACGGGCCGGGGTACCCGCCGCAACTCGAGAATGCACCGCCGCAAGTCGAGAACACCCCCGTGAGGCCACGCCCATTGAGGGAGGAGGCGCTTTTCCCTTGCAGGGCATGGAGAGCATGCCCCGGCACCTGTCCCGGCTCCGAACGGGGCTTGACTCCTTGCGGGCGACTCCAGGTGTCCCCCGAGATCCCCGGGCCAACCTGCCAAGAAAGCGGGGCTTCCCGCCACACCGCGAGGGCGTCCCCCGGGCCCCCCTCCTTGCGAGACGGGGCCCTTGGGATCTGCAGCGACTCGAGAGCCGTCCTGCCTTCTCTCTGGCGCTGCAACGGAGGCTGGACTCCCTCTAGGCGCCCCCAGAGGTTCCCTGGATACCCCCCGTGTCCACAGGCGAGCGGAACCCTGAGTCTCCAGAGGCCGCTCGCGAGGGGCCCCCCCCGTCGCCGTCGGCCCCTCCTCTCGAAAGGGGGGTCCAATCCCCTTCCTGAATGCCATCGCAATCCCTACATTCCCTCGCACCTCCAGAGCGGGACTCTCGCCTCTCCTGAGGTTCGAGAAGAGGCCCCAAGGGGGCCAGTTCCGGCCGCAAGACCAAAGGTCCCCGAGGAACCCCCCCCGGCAAGCGAGTCCAGTTCCCTGGACGTGAGGCGAGGGGAAGCCCAGCAGCCCCTGGCGATGTCAAAGGAGGCCTGGACTTCTCAGAGGCAACAAGAGAGGCTCCCCGAGGCGCCACGCCCCCGATTCAGAGAGGCCACCCCCGCTTCCCCCTGCGCCGCGCGGAAAAAAGCACGACCTTCGCCCCTGCATTCGAGGGGAAGCCCGATTGCCCTTGGCTGTGACCGGAGAGAAAGGCTGAGTCCCCTCGACTCCCTGGAGGCCACCCCACAGGTGCCAGTTATACCTGTCCCCTCCCCCCCTCCGGGGACCCCCCGAGGGTCCTAGCTCCATGCCTGACGCGGACCCAGGGCGCTGCAGCGCCTCCTGGCGAATCCCGAGGCTGCTCGGGCCCCTGTCCGCTCGAAAGGAGGCATGGCGACCCCGCTGGGCTAACGGGGGAGACGGGCCGGGGTACCCGCCGCAACTCGAGAATGCACCGCCGCAAGTCGAGAACACCCCCCCGTGAGGCCACGCCCATAGAGGGAGGAGGCGCTTTTCCCTTGCAGGGCATGGAGAGCATGCCCCGGCACCTGTTCCGGCTCCGAACGGGGCTTGACTCCTTGCGGGCGACTCCAGGTGTCCCCCGAGATCCCCGGGCCAACCTGCCAAGAAAGCGGGGCTTCCCGCCACACACCGAGGGCGTCCCCCCGGGCCCCCCTCCTTGCGAGACGGGGCCCTTGGGATCTGCAGCGACGCGAGAGCCGTCCTGCCTTCTCTCTGGCGCTGCAACGGAGGCTGGACTCCCTCTAGGCGCCCCCAGAGGTTCCCTGGGATACCCGTGTCCACAGGCGAGCGGAACCCTGAGTCTCCAGAGGCCGCTCGCGAGGGGCCCCCCGTCGCCGTCGGCCCCCCTCCTCTCGAAAGGGGGGTCCAATCCCCTTCCTGAATGCCATCGCAATCCCTACATTCCCTCGCACCTCCAGAGCGGGACTCTCGCCTCTCCTGAGGTTCGAGAAGAGGCCCCAAGGGGCCAGTTCCGGCCGCAAGACCAAAGGTCCCCGAGGAACCCCCATCGGCAAGCGAGTCCAGTTCCCTGGACGTGAGGCGAGGGGAAGCCCAGCAGCCCCTGGCGATGTCAAAGGAGGCCTGGACTTCTCAGAGGCAACAAGAGAGGCTCCCCGAGGCGCCACGCCCCCGATTCAGAGAGGCCACCCCCGCTTCCCCCTGCGCCGCGCGGAAAAGCACGACCTTCGCCCCTGCATTCGAGGGGAAGCCCGATTGCCCTTGGCTGTGACCGGAGAGAAAGGCTGAGTCCCCTCGACTCCCTGGAGGCCACCCCACAGGTGCCAGTTATACCTGTCCCCTCCCCCCCTCCGGGGACCCCCGAGGGTCCTAGCTCCATGCCTGACGCGGACCCAGGGCGCTGCAGCGCCTCCTGGCGAATCCCGAGGCTGCTCGGGCCCCTGTCCGCTCGAAAGGAGGCATGGCGACCCCGCTGGGCTAACGGGGGAGACGGGCCGGGGTACCCGCCGCAACTCGAGAATGCACCGCCGCAAGTCGAGAACACCCCCGTGAGGCCACGCCCATAGAGGGAGGAGGCGCTTTTCCCTTGCAGGGCATGGAGAGCATGCCCCGGCACCTGTTCCCGGCTCCGAACGGGGCTTGACTCCTTGCGGGCGACTCCAGGTGTCCCCCGAGATCCCCGGGCCAACCTGCCAAGAAAGCGGGGCTTCCCGCCACACCGCGAGGGCGTCCCCCGGGCCCCCCTCCTTGCGAGACGGGGCCCTTGGGATCTGCAGCGACGCGAGAGCCGTCCTGCCTTCTCTCTGGCGCTGCAACGGAGGCTGGACTCTCCCTCTAGGCGCCCCCAGAGGTTCCCTGGGATACCCGTGTCCACAGGCGAGCGGAACCCTGAGTCTCCAGAGGCCGCTCGCGAGGGGGCCCCCCGTCGCCGTCGGCCCCTCCTCTCGAAAGGGGGGTCCAATCCCCTTCCTGAATGCCATCGCAATCCCTACATTCCCTCGCACCTCCAGAGCGGGACTCTCGCCTCTCCTGAGGTTCGAGAAGAGGCCCCAAGGGGCCAGTTCCGGCCGCAAGACCAAAGGTCCCCGAGGAACCCCCATCGGCAAGCGAGTCCAGTTCCCTGGACGTGAGGCGAGGGGAAGCCCAGCAGCCCCTGGCGATGTCAAAGGAGGCCTGGACTTCTCAGAGGCAACAAGAGAGGCTCCCCGAGGCGCCACGCCCCCGATTCAGAGAGGCCACCCCCGCTTCCCCCTGCGCCGCGCGGAAAAGCACGACCTTCGCCCCTGCATTCGAGGGGAAGCCCGATTGCCCTTGGCTGTGACCGGAGAGAAAGGCTGAGTCCCCTCGACTCCCTGGAGGCCACCCCACAGGTGCCAGTTATACCTGTCCCCTCCCCCCCTCCGGGGACCCCCGAGGGTCCTAGCTCCATGCCTGACGCGGACCCAGGGCGCTGCAGCGCCTCCTGGCGAATCCCGAGGCTGCTCGGGCCCCTGTCCGCTCGAAAGGAGGCATGGCGACCCCGCTGGGCTAACGGGGGAGACGGGCCGGGGTACCCGCCGCAACTCGAGAATGCACCGCCGCAAGTCGAGAACACCCCCGTGAGGCCACGCCCATAGAGGGAGGAGGCGCTTTTCCCTTGCAGGGCATGGAGAGCATGCCCCGGCACCTGTTCCGGCTCCGAACGGGGCTTGACTCCTTGCGGGCGACTCCAGGTGTCCCCCGAGATCCCCGGGCCAACCTGCCAAGAAAGCGGGGCTTCCCGCCACACCGCGAGGGCGTCCCCCGGGCCCCCCTCCTTGCGAGACGGGGCCCTTGGGATCTGCAGCGACTCGAGAGCCGTCCTGCCTTCTCTCTGGCGCTGCAACGGAGGCTGGACTCCCTCTAGGCGCCCCCAGAGGTTCCCTGGGATACCCGTGTCCACAGGCGAGCGGAACCCTGAGTCTCCAGAGGCCGCTCGCGAGGGGCCCCCCGTCGCCGTCGGCCCCTCCTCTCGAAAGGGGGGGTCCAATCCCCTTCCTGAATGCCATCGCAATCCCTACATTCCCTCGCACCTCCAGAGCGGGACTCTCGCCTCTCCTGAGGTTCGAGAAGAGGCCCCAAGGGGCCAGTTCCGGCCGCAAGACCAAAGGTCCCCGAGGAACCCCCATCGGCAAGCGAGTCCAGTTCCCTGGACGTGAGGCGAGGGGAAGCCCAGCAGCCCCTGGCGATGTCAAAGGAGGCCTGGACTTCTCAGAGGCAACAAGAGAGGCTCCCCGAGGCGCCACGCCCCCGATTCAGAGAGGCCACCCCCGCTTCCCCCTGCGCCGCGCGGAAAAGCACGACGTTCGCCCCTGCATTCGAGGGGAAGCCCGATTGCCCTTGGCTGTGACCGGAGAGAAAGGCTGAGTCCCCTCGACTCCCTGGAGGCCACCCCACAGGTGCCAGTTATACCTGTCCCCTCCCCCCCTCCGGGGACCCCCGAGGGTCCTAGCTCCATGCCTGACGCGGACCCAGGGCGCTGCAGCGCCTCCTGGCGAATCCCGAGGCTGCTCGGGCCCCTGTCCGCTCGAAAGGAGGCATGGCGACCCCGCTGGGCTAACGGGGGAGACGGGCCGGGGTACCCGCCGCAACTCGAGAATGCACCGCCGCAAGTCGAGAACACCCCCGTGAGGCCACGCCCATAGAGGGAGGAGGCGCTTTTCCCTTGCAGGGCATGGAGAGCATGCCCCGGCACCTGTTCCGGCTCCGAACGGGGCTTGACTCCTTGCGGGCGACTCCAGGTGTCCCCCGAGATCCCCGGGCCAACCTGCCAAGAAAGCGGGGCTTCCCGCCACACCGCGAGGGCGTCCCCCGGGCCCCCCTCCTTGCGAGACGGGGCCCTTGGGATCTGCAGCGACGCGAGAGCCGTCCTGCCTTCTCTCTGGCGCTGCAACGGAGGCTGGACTCCCTCTAGGCGCCCCCAGAGGTTCCCTGGGATACCCGTGTCCACAGGCGAGCGGAACCCTGAGTCTCCAGAGGCCGCTCGCGAGGGGCCCCCCGTCGCCGTCGGCCCCTCCTCTCGAAAGGGGGGTCCAATCCCCTTCCTGAATGCCATCGCAATCCCTACATTCCCTCGCACCTCCAGAGCGGGACTCTCGCCTCTCCTGAGGTTCGAGAAGAGGCCCCAAGGGGCCAGTTCCGGCCGCAAGACCAAAGGTCCCCGAGGAACCCCCATCGGCAAGCGAGTCCAGTTCCCTGGACGTGAGGCGAGGGGAAGCCCAGCAGCCCCTGGCGATGTCAAAGGAGGCCTGGACTTCTCAGAGGCAACAAGAGAGGCTCCCCGAGGCGCCACGCCCCCCCCGATTCAGAGAGGCCACCCCCGCTTCCCCCTGCGCCGCGCGGAAAAAGCACGACCTTCGCCCCTGCATTCGAGGGGAAGCCCGATTGCCCTTGGCTGTGACCGGAGAGAAAGGCTGAGTCCCCTCGACTCCCTGGAGGCCACCCCACAGGTGCCAGTTATACCTGTCCCCTCCCCCCCTCCGGGGACCCCCGAGGGTCCTAGCTCCATGCCTGACGCGGACCCAGGGCGCTGCAGCGCCTCCTGGCGAATCCCGAGGCTGCTCGGGCCCCTGTCCGCTCGAAAGGAGGCATGGCGACCCCGCTGGGCTAACGGGGGAGACGGGCCGGGGTACCCGCCGCAACTCGAGAATGCACCGCCGCAAGTCGAGAACACCCCCGTGAGGCCACGCCCATAGAGGGAGGAGGCGCTTTTCCCTTGCAGGGCATGGAGAGCATGCCCCGGCACCTGTTCCGGCTCCGAACGGGGCTTGACTCCTTGCGGGCGACTCCAGGTGTCCCCCGAGATCCCCGGGCCAACCTGCCAAGAAAGCGGGGCTTCCCGCCACACCGCGAGGGCGTCCCCCGGGCCCCCCTCCTTGCGAGACGGGGCCCTTGGGATCTGCAGCGACGCGAGAGCCGTCCTGCCTTCTCTCTGGCGCTGCAACGGAGGCTGGACTCCCTCTAGGCGCCCCCAGAGGTTCCCTGGGATACCCGTGTCCACAGGCGAGCGGAACCCTGAGTCTCCAGAGGCCGCTCGCGAGGGGCCCCCCGTCGCCGTCGGCCCCTCCTCTCGAAAGGGGGTCCAATCCCCTTCCTGAATGCCATCGCAATCCCTACATTCCCTCGCACCTCCAGAGCGGGACTCTCGCCTCTCCTGAGGTTCGAGAAGATGCCCCAAGGGGCCAGTTCCGGCCGCAAGAC
>JAGTYA010000114.1:0-52257 GCA_024291935.2 Okapia johnstoni | reverse complement strand
ATCCCGGCGGTTGGGCCTAGGCGCTGTGGCCTCTTCCACTGACTTTCCAGGTAGAACTTTCCAGCCCCTTGTGATTTTCAGCGAAAGGCAGCTTGGCAGCGTCTCTTCCTTAGAGACATAAAAGTTAGCCCAAGGGAGTGCTTACTCAGGCTTCCCTGGTGCAAGAGCTGTTTGTCTGTTAAGAAGCCACAAGAATGGGTCAGAGCCCAGGGCCTCAGTTTCCCAGTCAGAACAGACCTAGTAGTCTCCAGAGCTCGATGCTACAGAGCACACATGGGGCAATTGCTCTGAGGAGTGTTCCTTGAGGTTCCCTGGCTTGGGGAATCCCTACAAGGGCAGTGGGGCCTAGGCACTGTGGCCTCTTCCACTGACTTTCCAGGTAGCACTTTCCAGCCCCTTGTGATTTTCAGCCAAAGTCAGCCTGGCAGGGTCTCTTTCTTAGAGTCATAAAAGGTAGCCCAAGGGAGTGCTTATTCCGGCTTCCCTGATACAAGAGGTGTTTGTCTGTTAAGAAGCCACAACAATGGGTCTGCTCCCAGGGCCTCAGTTTCCCCGACAGAACAGACCTAGTCTCCAGAGCTCTCTGCTACAGAGCACACATGGGGCAATAGCTCTGAGGAGTGTTCCTTGAGGTTCCCTGGCTTGGGGAAGCCCTACCCGGGCGGTGGGGCCTAGGCACTGTGGCCTCTTCCACTGACTTTTCAGGTAGCACTTTCCAGACCCTTGTGATTTTCAGCCAAATGCAGCCTGGCAGGGTCTCTTCCTTAGAGTCATAAAAGGTAGCCCAAGGGAGTGCTTATTCAGGCTTCCCTGGTGCAAGAGGTGTTTCTTAAGAAGCCACAACAATAGGTCTCCTCCCAGGCCCTCAGTTTTAGATTCAGAACAGACCGAGTCTCCAGAGCTCTCTGCTACCGATCACACATGCGGCAATTGCTCTGAGGAGTGTTCCTTGAGGTTCCCTGGCTTGGGGTAGCCCTACCCATGCGGTGGGGCCTAGGCACTGTGGCCTCTTCCACTGACTTTCCAGGTATCACTTTTCAGCCCCTTCTGATTTTCAGCCAAAGGCAGCCTGGCAGGGTCTCTTCCTTAGAGTCATAAAAGGTAGCCCAACGGAGTGCTTATTCAACCATCCCTGGTGGAAGAGGTGTTTGTCTGTTAAGAAGCCACAGCAATTGGTCTGCTTCCAGGGACTCAGTTTCCCAGTCAGAATAGCCCTAGGAGTCTCCAGAGCTCTCTGCTACAGAGCACACACGGGGCAATCGCTCTGAGGAGTGTTCCTTGAGGTTCCCCGACTTGGGGAATCCCTACCCGGACGGTGGGGCCTAGGCACAGTGGCCTCCTCCACTGACTTTCCAGGTAGCACTTTCCAGCCCCTTTCAATTTTCAGCCAAAGGCAGCCTGGCAGGCTCTCTTCCTTAGAGTCATATAAGGTAGCCCAAGGGAGTGCTTATTCAGGCTTCCCTGGTGTTAGAGGTGTTTGTCTGTTGTTAAGCCACAACAATGGATCTGATCCCAGGGCCACAGTTTCCCAGTCAGAACAGACCTAGTAGTCTCCAGAGCTGGCTGCTACTAGCTGCAGAGCACACACATGGGGCAATAGCTCTGAGGAGTGTTACCTGAGGTTTCCTGGCTTGGGGAAGCCCTACCCAGGCGGTGGGGCCTAGGCTCTGAGGCCTCTTCCACTGACTTTCCAGGTAGCACTTTCCAGTCCCTTGTAATTTTCAGCCAAATGCAGCCTGGCAGGGTCTGTTCCTTAGAGTCATAAAAGGTAGCACAAGGGAGTGCTTATTCAAGCTTCCCTGGTGCAAGAGGTGTTTGCCTGTTAAGAAGCCGCAGCAATGTGTCTGTTTCGAGGGCCTCAGTTTCCAATCAGAAAAGACCTAGTAGTCTCCAGAGCCCTCTGCTACAGAGCACACATGGGGCCATAGCTTTGAGGAGTGTTCCTTGAGGTTCCCTGGCTTGGGGAAGCCCTACCCGGGCGGTGGGGCCTAGGCACTGTGGACTCTTCCACTGACTTTTCAGGTAGCACTTTCCAGACCCTTGTGATTTTCAGCCAAAGACAGTGTGGCAGGGTCTCTTCCTTAGAGTCATAAAAGGTAGCCCAAGGGAGTGCTTATTAAAGCTTCCCTGGTGCAAGAGGTGTTTGTCTGTTAAGAAGCCACAGCAACGGGTCAGTTCCGAGGTCCTCAGTTTCCAGTCAAAACAGACCTAGTAATCTCCAGAGCCCTCTGATGCAGAGCACACATGGGTCAATAGCTCGGAGGAGTGTTCCTTGAGGTTCCCTGGCTTGGGGAAGCCCTACCCGGGCGGTGGGGCCTAGGCACTGTGGCCTCTTCCACTGACTTTTCAGGTTTTCACTTTCTGTCCACTTGTGATCCACTTTGATTTTTTTCAGCCAAAGGCAGCCTGGCAGGGTCTCTTCTTTAGAGTCATAAAACGTCGCCCTAGGGAGTGCTTATCCAAACTTCCCTGGGGAAACAGTTGTTTGCTGTTATGAAGGCACAACAATGGGTTTGCCTCCAGGCCTCAGTTTCCTAGTCAGAACAGACCTAGTAGTCTCCAGAGCTCTCTCTCTTCAGAGCAGCACACAGGGCAATAGCTCTTAGGAGTGTTCCTTGAGGTTCCCCGGCTTGGTGAAGCCCTACCCCGGTTGTGGGGCCTAGGCACTGTGGCCTCTTCCACTGACTTTCCAGGTAGCACTTTCCAGCCCCTTGTGATTTTTCAGCCAAAGGCAGCGTGGCAGGGTCTCTTCCTTAAAGTCATAAAAGTCATGTAGCCCAAGGGAGTGCTTATTCAGGCTTCCCCTGGTGCAAGAGCTGTTTGGCTGTTAAGAAGCCACAACAATGGGTCTGCTGTTAAGAGGGCCTGAGTTTCCCAGTCCCAACAGTTTCCCAGTCAGAAGTCTCCCCTAGTCTCTCTGCTAGCTCTCTGCTACAGAACACACATGGGGCAATAGCTCTGAGGAGTGTTCCTTGAGGTTCCCTGGCTTGGGGAAGCCCTACCCGGGCCGTGGGGCCTAGGCACTGTAGCCTCTTCCACTGACTTTCCAGGTGGCACTTTCCAGCCCCTTGTGATTTTCAGCCAAAGGCAGCCTGGCAGCTGGTCAGGGTCTCTTCCTTAGAGTCATAAAAGGTAGCCCAAGGGAGTGCTTTTTCAGGCTTCCCTGGTGCAAGAGGTGTTTGGCTGTTAAGAAGCCACAACAATGGGTCTGCTCCCAGGGCCTGAGTTTCCCAGTCAGAACAGACCTAGTCTCCAGAACTCTCTGCTACAGAGCACACATGGGGCAATAACTCTAACGAGTGTTCCTGGAGGTTCCCCGCTTTGGGTAGCCCTACCCGGGCAGTGGGGCCTAGGCACTGTGGCCTCTTCCACTGACTTTCCAGGTAGCACTTTCCAGCCCCTTGTGACTTTCCAGCCCCTTTGATTTTCAGGCAGCCAGCCTGGCAGGGTCTCTTCCTTAGAGTCTTAAAAGGTAGCCCAAGGGAGTGCTTATTCATGCTTACCTGGTGCAACAGGTGTTTGTCTGTTAAGAAGCCACAACAATGGATCTGCTCCCAGGGCCTAAGTTGCCCAGTGAGAACAGACCTAGTCTCCAGAGCTCTCTGCTACCGAGCACACATGGGGCAATAACTCTGAGAAGTGTTCCTTGAAGTTCCACGGCTTGGGGAAGCCCTATCCCGGCGGTTGGGCCTAGGCGTTGTGGCCTCTTCCACTGACTTTCCAGGTAGAACTTTCCAGCCCCTTGTGATTTTCAGCGAAAGGCAGCTTGGCAGCGTCTCTTCCTTAGAGACATAAAAGTTAGCCCAAGGGAGTGCTTACTCAGGCTTCCCTGGTACAAGAGCTGTTTGTCTGTTAAGAAGCCACAAGAATGGGTCAGAGCCCAGGGCCTCAGTTTCCCAGTCAGAACAGACCTAGTAGTCTCCAGAGCTCGATGCTACAGAGCACACATGGGGCAATTGCTCTGAGGAGTGTTCCTTGAGGTTCCCTGGCTTGGGGAAGCCCTACAAGGGCGGTGGGGCCTAGGCACTGTGGCCTCTTCCACTGACTTTGCAGGTAGCACTTTCCAGACCCTTGTGATTTTCAGCCAAAGTCAGCCTGGCAGGGTCTCTTTCTTAGAGTCATAAAAGGTAGCCCAAGGGAGTGCTTATTCCGGCTTCCCTGGTACAAGAGGTGTTTGTCTGTTAAGAAGCCACAACAATGGGTCTTCTCCCAGGGCCTAAATTTCCCAGCCAAAACAGACCTAGTCTCCAGAGCTCTCTGCTACAGAGCACACATGGGGCAACAGCTCTGAGGAGTGTTCCTTGAGATTCCCCGGCTTGGGGAAGCCCTACCTGGGCGGTGGGGCCTAGGCACTGTGGGGGCTTGGGCCACTGACTGACTTTCAGGTAGCAATTTCCAGCCCCCCTTGTGATTTTCAGCCAAAGACAACCTGGCAGAGTCTCTTCTTTAGAGTCATAAAAGGTAGCCCAAGGGAGTGCTTATTCAGGCTTCCCTGGTGCAAGAGGTGTTTGTTAAGAAGCCACAACAACAATTTGATCCCAGGCCCTCAGTTTCAGATTCAGAACAGACCTAGTCTCCAGAGCTCTCTGCTACCGAGCACACACGTGGCAATTGCTCTGTGGAGTGTTCCTTGAGGTTTCCCGGCTTGGGGAAGCCCTACCCGGGTGATGGGGCTTAGACACTGTGGCCTCTTCCACGGACTTTCCAGGTAGCACTTTCCAGCCCCTTGTGATTTTCAGCCAAAGGCAGCCTGGCAGGGTCTCTTCCTTAGAGTCATAATAGGTAGCCCAAGGGAGTGCTTATTCAAGATTCCCTAGTGCAACAGGTGTTTGTCCTTTAAGAAGCCACAACAATGGGTCTGATCCCAGGGCCTCAGTTTCCAGGGCCTCAGTCAGAACAGACCTAGTTTCCACAGCTCTCTAATACAGACCACACATGGGGCAATAGCTCTGAGGAGTGTTCCTTGAGGTTCTCTGGCTTGGGGAAGCCCTACCCGGGCGGTGGCACCTAGGCACTGTGATTTCTTCCACTCATATTCCAGGTAGCTCTTTCCCGCCCCTTGTGATTTTCAGGCAAAGGCAGCCTGGCAGGGTCTCTTCCTTAGAGTCATAAAAGGTAGCTCAAGGGAGTGCTTATTCAGGCTTCCCTGGTGCAAGAGTTGTTTGTCTGTTAAGAAAGAAACAACAATGGGTTTGCTCCCAGGGACTCAGTTTTTGTTAAGACAGTCAGAACACACACTAGTCTCCAGAACACTCTGCTACAGAGCACACACACACACACATAGCTCTGAGGAGTGTTCCTTGAGGTTCCCTGGCTTGGGGAAGCCCTGCCCCGGCAGTGGGGGCCTAGGCACTGTGGCCTCTTCCACTGATTTTCTACGTAGCACTGATTTTCCACGTAGCACTTTCCAGCCCCTTGTGATTTTTGTGATTTTCAGCCAAATGCAGCCTGGCAGTGTCTCTTCCTTAGAGTCATAAAAGGTAGCCCAAAGGAGTGCTTATTCAAGCTTCCCTGGTGCAACAGGTGTTTCTCTCTTGTTTCTCTCTTAAGAAGCCACAGCAAAGGGTCTGATCCCAGGGCCTCAGTTTCCCAGTAAGAGCAGACCTAGTCTCCAGAACTCTCTGCTACAGAGCACACACGGGGCAATAGCTCTAAGGAGTGTTCCTTGAGGTCCCCTGGCTTGGGGAAGCCCTACCCCGGCAGTGGCACCTAGGCACTATGATCTCTTACACTGACTTTACAGGTAGCACTTTCCAGCCCCTTGTGATTTTCAGCCAAAGGCAGCCTGGCAGGGTCTCTACCTTAGAGGTATAAAAGGTAACCCAAGGGAGTGCTTATTTAAGCTTCCCTGGTGCAAGAGGTGTTTGTCTGTTAAGAAGGCACAACAATGGGTCTCCTCCCAGGGTCCCAGTTTCCCAGTCAGAACAGACCTAGTAGTCTCCTGAGCTCTCTGCTACGGAGCACACATCGGGCAATAGCCTGAGAAGTGTTCCTTGAGATTCCCTGGCTTGGGGAAGGCGTACCCGGGCGGTGGGGCCTAGGCAATGTGGCCTCTTCCACTGACTTTCCAGGTAGCACTTTTCAGCCCATTGTGATTTTCAGCCAAAGACAGCCTGGCAGGGTCTCTTTCTTACAGACATAAAAGGTCACCCAAGGGAGTGCTTATTCAGGCTTCCCTGGTTCAATACGTTTTTGTCTGTTAAGAAGCCACAACAATGGGTCTGTTCCGAGGACCTCAGTTTCCCCGTCAGAACAGACCTAGTCTCCAGAGTTCTCTGCTACAGAGCACACATGGGACAATAGCTCTGAGGAGTGTTCCTTGAGGTTCCGTGGCTTGGGGCCGCCCTACCCGGGTGGTTCGGCCTAGAAACTGTGGCCTCTTCTACTAACTTTCCACTTAGCACTTTTCAGCCACTTGTGATTTTCAGCCCCAGTGCAACCTGGCAGGGTCTCTTCCTTAGAGTCATATTACGTAGCCCAAGGGAGTGCTTATCCAATCTTCCCTGGCGAAACAGGTGTTTGCTGTTAAGAAGATACAACAATGGGTTTGCCTCCAGGCCTCAGGGTCCTAGTCAGACCAGGCCTAGTCTCTAGAGCACTGTGGTACAGAGCACACATGGGGCAATAGCTCTGAGGAGTGTTCCTTGAGGTTCCCTGGCTTGGGGAAGCCCTACCCCGGCGGTGGCACCTAGGCACTGTGATCTCTTCCACTGACTTTCCAGGTAGCACTGTCCACCCCTTGTGATTTTCAGCCAAAGGCAGCCTGGCAGGATCTCTTCCTTAGAGTCAAAAAAGGTAACCCAAGGGAGTGCTTTTTCAAGCTTCCCTGGCGCAAAAGGTGTTTGTCTGTTAAGACGGCACAACAATGGGTCTTATCCCAGGGTCTCAGTTTCTCAGTCAGAACAGACATAGTAGTCTCCAGAGCTCTCTGCTTCGCAGCACACATGGGGGGCAATAGCTCTGAGGAGTGTTCCTTGATGTTCCCTGGCTTTCCCTGGCTTGGGGAAGCTCTAACCGGGCGGTAGGGCCTAGGCACTTTGGCCTCTTCCTCTGACTTTCCAGGTAGCACTTTCCAACCCCTTTGTGATTTTCAGCCAAAGGCAGCCTGGCAGGGTCTCTCCCTTAGAGTCATAAATGGTAGCCCAAGGGAGTGCATATTCAAGCTTCCCTGGTGCAAGAGGTGTTTGTCTATTAAGAAGTCACCACAATGGGTCTGCTCCCAGGGACTCATTTTCCAAGTCAGAACATACCTAGTCTCCAGAGCTCACTGTTACAGAGCACACATGGGGCAATAGTTCTGAGGAGTGTTCCGTGAGGTTCACTGGCTTGGGGAAGCCCTACCCGGGTGGTAGGGCCTAGGCACTGTGGCCGCTTCCACTGACTTTCCAGGTAGCACTTTCCAGCCGCTTGTGATTTTCAGCCAAAGGCAGCCTGGCAGGGTCTCTTCCTTAGAGTCATAAAAGGTAGCCCAAGGGAGTGCTTATTCAGGCTTCCCTGGTGCAAGAGGTGTTTCTTAAGGAGCCACAACAATACGTCTGATCCCAGGCCCTCAGTTTCAGATTCAGAACAGAGCTAGTCTCCAGAGCTCTCTGCTACCGAACACACACGTGGCAATTTCTCTGAGGAGTGTTCCTTGAGGTTCCCCGGCTTGGGGAAGCCCTTCCCGGGCGATGGGGCCCTAGGCACTGGCACTGGCCTCTTCCACTGACTTTCCAGGTAGCACTTTTCCAGCCCCTTTCCAGCACCAGCCAAAGGCAGCCTGGCAGGGTCTGTTCCTTAGAGTCATAAAAGATAGCCCAAGGGAGTGCTTTTTCAGGCTTCCCTGGTGCAAGAGGTGTTTGGCTGTTAAGAAGCCTTGTTACAATGGGTTTTGTGTTCCCACAACAATGGTTTGTTCCCAGGCCTGAGTTTCCCAGTCAGAACAGACCTAGTCTCCAGAGCTCTCTGCTACACAGCACACACATGGGGCATAGCTCTCTGAGGAGTGTTCCTTGAGGTTCCCTGGCTTGGGGAAGCCCTACCCGGGCGGTGTGGGCTAGGCACTGTGGCCTCTTCCACTGACTTTCCAGGTAGCATTTTCCAGACCCTTGTGATTTTCAGCCAAAGAGAGTCTGGCAGGATCTCTTCCTTAGAGTCATAAAAGGTAGCCCAAGGGAGTGCTTATTGAAGCTTCCCTGGTGCAAGAGGTGTTTGTCTGTTAAGAAGCCACAGCAATGGGTCAGTTCCGAGGTCCTCAGTTTCCAGTCAGAACAGACCTAGTCGTCTCCAGAGCCCTCTGATACAGAGCACACATGGGGCAATAGCTCTGAGGAGTGTTTCTTGAGGTTCCCTGGCTTGGGGAAGCCCTACCCGGGGCGGTAGGGGAAGCCTAGGGCGGGTGGGCCTCTTCCCCTGCCTCTTCCCCTGACTTTCCAGGTAGCACTTTCCAGCCCCTTGTGATTTTCAGTCAAAGGCAGCCTGGCAGGGTCTCTTTCTTAGAGTCATAAAAGGTAGCCCAAGGAAGTGCTTATTCAAGCTTCCCTGGTGCAAGGTGTGATGTGTTTGTTTGTTAAGTAGCCACATCAATGGGTCTGATCCCAGGGCCTCAGATTCCCTGTCAGAACAGACCTAGTCTTCAGAGCTCTATGCTACAGATCACGCATGAGGCATTACCTCTGAGGAGTGTTTCTTGATGTTCCCTGGCTTGGGGAAGCCCTACCCCGGCGGTGGCACCTAGGCACTGTGATCTCTTCCACTGATTTTCCAGGTAGCACTGTCCAGCCCCTTGTGATTTTCAGCCAAAGGCAGCCTGGCAGGGTCTCTTCCTTAGAGTCAAAAAAGGTAACCCAAGGGAGTGCTTATTCAAGCTTCCCTGGTGCAACAGGTGTTTGTCTGTTAAGAAGCCACAAAGCCACAATCTGGATCCCCCAGGGCCAAAGTTGCCCAGTGAGAACAGACCTAGTCTCCAGAGCTCTCTGCTACCGAGCACACATGGGGCAATAACTCTGAGGAGTGTTCCTTGAAGTTCCACGGCTTGGGGAAGCCCTATCCCGGCGGTTGGGCCTAGGCGCTGTGGCCTCTTCCACTGACTTTCCAGGTAGAACTTTCCAGCCCCTTGTGATTTTCAGCGAAAGGCAGCTTGGCAGCGTCTCTTCCTTAGAGACATAAAAGTTAGCCCAAGGGAGTGCTTACTCAGGCTTCCCTGGTGCAAGAGCTGTTTGTCTGTTAAGAAGCCACAAGAATGGGTCAGAGCCCAGGGCCTCAGTTTCCCAGTCAGAACAGACCTAGTAGTCTCCAGAGCTCGATGCTACAGAGCACACATGGGGCAATTGCTCTGAGGAGTGTTCCTTGAGGTTCCCTGGCTTGGGGAATCCCTACAAGGGCAGTGGGGCCTAGGCACTGTGGCCTCTTCCACTGACTTTCCAGGTAGCACTTTCCAGCCCCTTGTGATTTTCAGCCAAAGTCAGCCTGGCAGGGTCTCTTTCTTAGAGTCATAAAAGGTAGCCCAAGGGAGTGCTTATTCCGGCTTCCCTGATACAAGAGGTGTTTGTCTGTTAAGAAGCCACAACAATGGGTCTGCTCCCAGGGCCTCAGTTTCCCCGACAGAACAGACCTAGTCTCCAGAGCTCTCTGCTACAGAGCACACATGGGGCAATAGCTCTGAGGAGTGTTCCTTGAGGTTCCCTGGCTTGGGGAAGCCCTACCCGGGCGGTGGGGCCTAGGCACTGTGGCCTCTTCCACTGACTTTTCAGGTAGCACTTTCCAGACCCTTGTGATTTTCAGCCAAATGCAGCCTGGCAGGGTCTCTTCTTCCTTAGAGTCATAAAAGGTAGCCCAAGGGAGTGCTTATTCAGGCTTCCCCTGGTGCAAGAGGTGTTTCTTAAGAAGCCACAACAATAGGTCTCCTCCAACAGGCCCTCCCAGGCCCTTAGTTTTAGATTCAGAACAGACCGAGTCTCCAGAGCTCTCTGCTACCGATCACACATGCGGCAATTGCTCTGAGGAGTGTTCCTTGAGGTTCCCTGGCTTGGGGTAGCCCTACCCATGCGGTGGGGCCTAGGCACTGTGGCCTCTTCCACTGACTTTCCAGGTATCACTTTTCAGCCCCTTCTGATTTTCAGCCAAAGGCAGCCTGGCAGGGTCTCTTCCTTAGAGTCATAAAAGGTAGCCCAACGGAGTGCTTATTCAACCATCCCTGGTGGAAGAGGTGTTTGTCTGTTAAGAAGCCACAGCAATTGGTCTGCTTCCAGGGACTCAGTTTCCCAGTCAGAATAGCCCTAGGAGTCTCCAGAGCTCTCTGCTACAGAGCACACAGGGCAGGAGTCTCCAGAGCACAGCAGTCACCAGCAGCAATCGCTCTGAGGAGTGTTCCTTGAGGTTCCCCGACTTGGGGAATCCCTACCCGGACGGTGGGGGGTTCCCCGACTAGGCACAGTGGCCTAGGCACAGTGGCCTCTCCACTGACTTTCCAGGTAGCACTTTCCAGCCCCTTTCAATTTTCAGCCAAAGGCAGCCTGGCAGGCTCTCTTCCTTAGAGTCATATAAGGTAGCCCAAGGGAGTGCTTATTCAGGCTTCCCTGGTGTTAGAGGTGTTTGTCTGTTGTTAAGCCACAACAATGGATCTGATCCCAGGGCCACAGTTTCCCAGTCAGAACAGACCTAGTAGTCTCCAGAGCTGGCTGCTACAGAGCACACATGGGGCAATAGCTCTGAGGAGTGTTACCTGAGGTTTCCTGGCTTGGGGAAGCCCTACCCAGGCGGTGGGGCCTAGGCTCTGAGGCCTCTTCCACTGACTTTCCAGGTAGCACTTTCTTTCCAGTCCCTTGTAATTTTCAGCCAAAAAGCCTGGCAGGGTCTGTTCCTTAGAGTCATAAAAGGTAGCACAAGGGAGTGCTTATTCAAGCTTCCCTGGTGCAAGAGGTGTTTGCCTGTTAAGAAGCCGCAGCAATGTGTCTGTTTCGAGGGCCTCAGTTTCCAATCAGAAAAGACCTAGTAGTCTCCAGAGCCCTCTGCTACAGAGCACACATGGGGCCATAGCTTTGAGGAGTGTTCCTTGAGGTTCCCTGGCTTGGGGAAGCCCTACCCGGGCGGTGGGGCCTAGGCACTGTGGACTCTTCCACTGACTTTTCAGGTAGCACTTTCCAGACCCTTGTGATTTTCAGCCAAAGACAGTGTGGCAGGGTCTCTTCCTTAGAGTCATAAAAGGTAGCCCAAGGGAGTGCTTATTAAAGCTTCCCTGGTGCAAGAGGTGTTTGTCTGTTAAGAAGCCACAGCAACGGGTCAGTTCCGAGGTCCTCAGTTTCCAGTCAAAACAGACCTAGTAATCTCCAGAGCCCTCTGATGCAGAGCACACATGGGTCAATAGCTCGGAGGAGTGTTCCTTGAGGTTCCCTGGCTTGGGGAAGCCCTACCCCTACCCGGCGGTGGGGGGGCCCCTAGGCACTGTGGCCTCTTCCACTGACTTTTCAGGTAGCACTTTCTGTCCACTTGTGATTTTCAGCCAAAGGCAGCCTGGCAGGGTCTCTTCTTTAGAGTCATAAAACGTCGCCCTAGGGAGTGCTTATCCAAACTTCCCTGGGGAAACAGTTGTTTGCTGTTATGAAGGCACAACAATGGGTTTGCCTCCAGGCCTCAGTTTCCTAGTCAGAACAGACCTAGTAGTCTCCAGAGCTCTCTGCTTCAGAGCACACATGGGGCAATAGCTCTTAGGAGTGTTCCTTGAGGTTCCCCGGCTTGGTGAAGCCCTACCCCGGTTGTGGGGCCTAGGCACTGTGGCCTCTTCCACTGACTTTCCAGGTAGCACTTTCCAGCCCCTTGTGATTTTCAGCCAAAGGCAGCGTGGCAGGGTCTCTTCCTTAAAGTCATAAAATGTAGCCCAAGGGAGTGCTTATTCAGGCTCCCCTGGTGCAAGAGCTGTTTGGCTGTTAAGAAGCCACAACAATGGGTCTGCTCCCAGGGCCTGAGTTTCCCAGTCAGAACAGACCTAGTCTCCAGAGCTCTCTGCTACAGAACACACATGGGGCAATAGCTCTGAGGAGTGTTCCTTGAGGTTCCCTGGCTTGGGGAAGCCCTACCCGGGCCGTGGGGCCTAGGCACTGTAGCCTCTTCCACTGACTTTCCAGGTGGCACTTTCCAGCCCCTTGTGATTTTCAGCCAAAGGCAGCCTGTCAGGGTCTCTTCCTTAGAGTCATAAAAGGTAGCCCAAGGGAGTGCTTTTTCAGGCTTCCCTGGTGCAAGAGGTGTTTGGCTGTTAAGAAGCCACAACAATGGGTCTGCTCCCAGGGCCTGAGTTTCCCAGTCAGAACAGACCTAGTCTCCAGAACTCTCTGCTACAGAGCACACATGGGGCAATAACTCTAACGAGTGTTCCTGGAGGTTCCCCGCTTTGGGTAGCCCTACCCGGGCAGTGGGGCCTAGGCACTGTGGCCTCTTCCACTGACTTTCCACTGACTTTCCAGGTAGCACTTTCCAGCCCCTTGTGATTTTCAGTTAAAGGCAGCCTGGCAGGGTCTCTTCCTTAGAGTCTTAAAAGGTAGCCCAAGGGAGTGCTTATTCATGCTTACCTGGTGCAACAGGTGTTTGTCTGTTAAGAAGCCACAACAATGGATCTGCTCCCAGGGCCTAAGTTGCCCAGTGAGAACAGACCTAGTCTCCAGAGCTCTCTGCTACCGAGCACACATGGGGCAATAACTCTGAGAAGTGTTCCTTGAAGTTCCACGGCTTGGGGAAGCCCTATCCCGGCGGTTGGGCCTAGGCGTTGTGGCCTCTTCCACTGACTTTCCAGGTAGAACTTTCCAGCCCCTTGTGATTTTCAGCGAAAGGCAGCTTGGCAGCGTCTCTTCCTTAGAGACATAAAAGTTAGCCCAAGGGAGTGCTTACTCAGGCTTCCCTGGTACAAGAGCTGTTTGTCTGTTAAGAAGCCACAAGAATGGGTCAGAGCCCAGGGCCTCAGTTTCCCAGTCAGAACAGACCTAGTAGTCTCCAGAGCTCGATGCTACAGAGCACACATGGGGCAATTGCTCTGAGGAGTGTTCCTTGAGGTTCCCTGGCTTGGGGAAGCCCTACAAGGGCGGTGGGGCCTAGGCACTGTGGCCTCTTCCACTGACTTTGCAGGTAGCACTTTCCAGACCCTTGTGATTTTCAGCCAAAGTCAGCCTGGCAGGGTCTCTTTCTTAGAGTCATAAAAGGTAGCCCAAGGGAGTGCTTATTCCGGCTTCCCTGGTACAAGAGGTGTTTGTCTGTTAAGAAGCCACAACAATGGGTCTTCTCCCAGGGCCTAAATTTCCCAGCCAAAACAGACCTAGTCTCCAGAGCTCTCTGCTACAGAGCACACATGGGGCAACAGCTCTGAGGAGTGTTCCTTGAGATTCCCCGGCTTGGGGAAGCCCTACCTGGGCGGTGGGGCCTAGGCACTGTGGGCTCTTCCACTGACTTTCCAGGTAGCAATTTCCAGCCCCTTGTGATTTTCAGCCAAAGACAACCTGGCAGAGTCTCTTCTTTAGAGTCATAAAAGGTAGCCCAAGGGAGTGCTTATTCAGGCTTCCCTGGTGCAAGAGGTGTTTGTTAAGAAGCCACAACAATAGGTTTGATCCCAGGCCCTCAGTTTCAGATTCAGAACAGACCTAGTCTCCAGAGCTCTCTGCTACCGAGCACACACACACGGCAATTGCTCTGTGGAGTGTTCCTTGAGGTTTCCCGGCTTGGGGAAGCCCTACCCGGGTGATGGGGCTTAGACACTGTGGCCTCTTCCACGGACTTTCCAGGTAGCACTTTCCAGCCCCTTGTGATTTTCAGCCAAAGGCAGCCTGGCAGGGTCTCTTCCTTAGAGTCATAATAGGTAGCCCAAGGGAGTGCTTATTCAAGATTCCCTAGTGCAACAGGTGTTTGTCCTTTAAGAAGCCACAACAATGGGTCTGATCCCAGGGCCTCAGTTTCCCAGTCAGAACAGACCTAGTAGTTTCCACAGCTCTCTAATACAGACCACACATGGGGCAATAGCTCTGAGGAGTGTTCCTTGAGGTTCTCTGGCTTGGGGAAGCCCTACCCGGGCGGTGGCACCTAGGCACTGTGATTTCTTCCACTCATATTCCAGGTAGCTCTTTCCCGCCCCTTGTGATTTTCAGGCAAAGGCAGCCTGGCAGGGTCTCTTCCTTAGAGTCATAAAAGGTAGCTCAAGGGAGTGCTTATTCAGGCTTCCCTGGTGCAAGAGTTGTTTGTCTGTTAAGAAACCACAACAATGGGTTTGCTCCCAGGGACTCAGTTTCACAGTCAGAACACACCTAGTCTCCAGAACACTCTGCTACAGAGCACACACGGGGCAATAGCTCTGAGGAGTGTTCCTTGAGGTTCCCTGGCTTGGGGAAGCCCTGCCCCGGCAGTGGGGCCTAGGCACTGTGGCCTCTTCCACTGATTTTCCACGTAGCACTTTCCAGCCCCCCCCCTGATTTTCAGCCAAATGCAGCCTGGCAGTGTCTCTTCCTTAGAGTCATAAAAGGTAGCCCAAAGGAGTGCTTATTCAAGCTTCCCTGGTGCAACAGGTGTTTCTCTCTTAAGAAGCCACAGCAAAGGGTCTGATCCCAGGGCCTCAGTTTCCCAGTAAGAGCAGACCTAGTCTCCAGAACTCTCTGCTACAGAGCACACACACACACAATAGCTCTAAGGAGTGTTCCTTGAGGTCCCCTGGCTTGGGGAAGCCCTACCCCGGCAGTGGCACCTAGGCACTATGATCTCTTACACTGACTTTACAGGTAGCACTTTCCAGCCCCTTGTGATTTTCAGCCAAAGGCAGCCTGGCAGGGTCTCTACCTTAGAGGTATAAAAGGTAACCCAAGGGAGTGCTTATTTAAGCTTCCCTGGTGCAAGAGGTGTTTGTCTGTTAAGAAGGCACAACAATGGGTCTCCTCCCAGGGTCCCAGTTTCCCAGTCAGAACAGACCTAGTAGTCTCCTGAGCTCTCTGCTACGGAGCACACATCGGGCAATAGCCTGAGAAGTGTTCCTTGAGATTCCCTGGCTTGGGGAAGGCGTACCCGGGCGGTGGGGCCTAGGCAATGTGGCCTCTTCCACTGACTTTCCAGGTAGCACTTTTCAGCCCATTGTGATTTTCAGCCAAAGACAGCCTGGCAGGGTCTCTTTCTTACAGACATAAAAGGTCACCCAAGGGAGTGCTTATTCAGGCTTCCCTGGTTCAATACGTTTTTGTCTGTTAAGAAGCCACAACAATGGGTCTGTTCCGAGGACCTCAGTTTCCCCGTCAGAACAGACCTAGTCTCCAGAGTTCTCTGCTACAGAGCACACATGGGACAATAGCTCTGAGGAGTGTTCCTTGAGGTTCCGTGGCTTGGGGCCGCCCTACCCGGGTGGTTCGGCCTAGAAACTGTGGCCTCTTCTACTAACTTTCCACTTAGCACTTTTCAGCCACTTGTGATTTTCAGCCCCAGATTTTCAGCAGCAACCTGGCAGCAGGGTCTCTTCCTTAGAGTCATATTACGTAGCCCAAGGGAGTGCTTATCCAATCTTCCCTGGCGAAACAGGTGTTTGCTGTTAAGAAGATACAACAATGGGTTTGCCTCCAGGCCTCAGGGTCCTAGTCAGACCAGGCCTAGTCTCTAGAGCACTGTGGTACAGAGCACACATGGGGCAATAGCTCTGAGGAGTGTTCCTTGAGGTTCCCTGGCTTGGGGAAGCCCTACCCCGGCGGTGGCACCTAGGCACTGTGATCTCTTCCACTGACTTTCCAGGTAGCACTGTCCACCCCTTGTGATTTTCAGCCAAAGGCAGCCTGGCAGGATCTCTTCCTTAGAGTCAAAAAAGGTAACCCAAGGGAGTGCTTTTTCAAGCTTCCCTGGCGCAAAAGGTGTTTGTCTGTTAAGACGGCACAACAATGGGTCTTATCCCAGGGTCTCAGTTTCTCAGTCAGAACAGACATAGTAGTCTCCAGAGCTCTCTGCTTCGCAGCACACATGGGGCAATAGCTCTGAGGAGTGTTCCTTGATGTTCCCTGGCTTGGGGAAGCTCTAACCGGGCGGTAGGGCCTAGGCACTTTGGCCTCTTCCTCTGACTTTCCAGGTAGCACTTTCCAACCCCTTTGTGATTTTCAGCCAAAGGCAGCCTGGCAGGGTCTCTCCCTTAGAGTCATAAATGGTAGCCCAAGGGAGTGCATATTCAAGCTTCCCTGGTGCAAGAGGTGTTTGTCTATTAAGAAGTCACCACAATGGGTCTGCTCCCAGGGACTCATTTTCCAAGTCAGAACATACCTAGTCTCCAGAGCTCACTGTTACAGAGCACACATGGGGCAATAGTTCTGAGGAGTGTTCCGTGAGGTTCACTGGCTTGGGGAAGCCCTACCCGGGTGGTAGGGCCTAGGCACTGTGGCCGCTTCCACTGACTTTCCAGGTAGCACTTTCCAGCCGCTTGTGATTTTCAGCCAAAGGCAGCCTGGCAGGGTCTCTTCCTTAGAGTCATAAAAGGTAGCCCAAGGGAGTGCTTATTCAGGCTTCCCTGGTGCAAGAGGTGTTTCTTAAGGAGCCACAACAATACGTCTGATCCCAGGCCCTCAGTTTCAGATTCAGAACAGAGCTAGTCTCCAGAGCTCTCTGCTACCGAACACACACGTGGCAATTTCTCTGAGGAGTGTTCCTTGAGGTTCCCCGGCTTGGGGAAGCCCTTCCCGGGCGATGGGGCCTAGGCACTGTGGCCTCTTCCACTGACTTTCCAGGTAGCACTTTCCAGCCCCTTGTGATTTTCAGCCAAAGGCAGCCTGGCAGGGTCTGTTCCTTAGAGTCATAAAAGATAGCCCAAGGGAGTGCTTTTTCAGGCTTCCCTGGTGCAAGAGGTGTTTGGCTGTTAAGAAGCCACAACAATGGGTTTGTTCCCAGGGCCTGAGTTTCCCAGTCAGAACAGACCTAGTCTCCAGAGCTCTCTGCTACACAGCACACATGGGGCAATAGCTCTGAGGAGTGTTCCTTGAGGTTCCCTGGCTTGGGGAAGCCCTACCCGGGCGGTGTGGGCTAGGCACTGTGGCCTCTTCCACTGACTTTCCAGGTAGCATTTTCCAGACCCTTGTGATTTTCAGCCAAAGAGAGTCTGGCAGGATCTCTTCCTTAGAGTCATAAAAGGTAGCCCAAGGGAGTGCTTATTGAAGCTTCCCTGGTGCAAGAGGTGTTTGTCTGTTAAGAAGCCACAGCAATGGGTCAGTTCCGAGGTCCTCAGTTTCCAGTCAGAACAGACCTAGTCGTCTCCAGAGCCCTCTGATACAGAGCACACATGGGGCAATAGCTCTGAGGAGTGTTTCTTGAGGTTCCCTGGCTTGGGGAAGCCCTACCCGGGCGGTAGGGCCTAGGCACTGTGGCCTCTTCCCCTGACTTTCCAGGTAGCACTTTCCAGCCCCTTGTGATTTTCAGTCAAAGGCAGCCTGGCAGGGTCTCTTTCTTAGAGTCATAAAAGGTAGCCCAAGGAAGTGCTTATTCAAGCTTCCCTGGTGCAAGATGTGTTTGTCTGTTAAGTAGCCACATCAATGGGTCTGATCCCAGGGCCTCAGATTCCCTGTCAGAACAGACCTAGTCTTCAGAGCTCTATGCTACAGATCACGCATGAGGCATTACCTCTGAGGAGTGTTTCTTGATGTTCCCTGGCTTGGGGAAGCCCTACCCCGGCGGTGGCACTAGGCACTGTGTGATCTTCCACTGATTTTCCAGGTAGCACTGTCCAGCCCCTTGTGATTTTCAGCCAAAGGCAGCCTGGCAGGGTCTCTTCCTTAGAGTCAAAAAAGGTAACCCAAGGGAGTGCTTATTCAAGCTTCCCTGGTGCAACAGGTGTTTGTCTGTTAAGAAGCCACAACAATGGATCTGCTCCCAGGGCCAAAGTTGCCCAGTGAGAACAGACCTAGTCTCCAGAGCTCTCTGCTACCGAGCACACATGGGGCAATAACTCTGAGGAGTGTTCCTTGAAGTTCCACGGCTTGGGGAAGCCCTATCCCGGCGGTTGGGCCTAGGCGCTGTGGCCTCTTCCACTGACTTTCCAGGTAGAACTTTCCAGCCCCTTGTGATTTTCAGCGAAAGGCAGCTTGGCAGCGTCTCTTCCTTAGAGACATAAAAGTTAGCCCAAGGGAGTGCTTACTCAGGCTTCCCTGGTGCAAGAGCTGTTTGTCTGTTAAGAAGCCACAAGAATGGGTCAGAGCCCAGGGCCTCAGTTTCCCAGTCAGAACAGACCTAGTAGTCTCCAGAGCTCGATGCTACAGAGCACACATGGGGCAATTGCTCTGAGGAGTGTTCCTTGAGGTTCCCTGGCTTGGGGAAGCCCTACAAGGGCGGTGGGGCCTAGGCACTGTGGCCTCTTCCACTGACTTTCCAGGTAGCACTTTCCAGCCCCTTGTGATTTTCAGCCAAAGTCAGCCTGGCAGGGTCTCTTTCTTAGAGTCATAAAAGGTAGCCCAAGGGAGTGCTTATTCCGGCTTCCCTGCTTCCCCCTGGTACAAGGGTGTTTGTCTGTTAAGAAGCCACAACAATGGGTCTTCTCCCAGGGCCTAAATTTCCCAGCCAAAACAGACCTAGTCTCCAGAGCTCTCTGCTACAGAGCACACATGGGGCAACAGCTCTGAGGAGTGTTCCTTGAGATTCCCCGGCTTGGGGAAGCCCTACCTGGGCGGTGGGGCCTAGGCACTGTGGGCTCTTCCACTGACTTTCCAGGTAGCAATTTCCAGCCCCTTGTGATTTTTTTCAGCCAAAGACAACCTGGCAGAGTCTCTTCTTTAGAGTCATAAAAAAAAGTAGCCCAAGGGAGTGCTTATTCAGGCTTCCCTGGTGCAAGAGGTGTTTGTTAAGAAGCCACAACAATAGGTTTGATCCCAGGCCCTCAGTTTCAGATTCAGAACAGACCTAGTCTCCAGAGCTCTCTGCTACCGAGCACACACGTGGCAATTGCTCTGTGGAGTGTTCCTTGAGGTTTCCCGGCTTGGGGAAGCCCTACCCGGGGAGTGTTCCTGGGGCCCCCTACCCGGGTGATGGGGCTTAGACACTGTGGCCTCTTCCACTGACTTTCCAGGTAGCACTTTCCAGCCCCTTGTGATTTTCAGCCAAAGGCAGCCTGGCAGGGTCTCTTCCTTAGAGTCATAATAGGTAGCCCAAGGGAGTGCTTATTCAAGATTCCCTAGTGCAACAGGTGTTTGTCCTTTAAGAAGCCACAACAATGGGTCTGATCCCAGGGCCTCAGTTTCCCAGTCAGAACAGACCTAGTTTCCACAGCTCTCTAATACAGACCACACATGGGGCAATAGCTCTGAGGAGTGTTCCTTGAGGTTCTCTGGCTTGGGGAAGCCCTACCCGGGCGGTGGCACCTAGGCACTGTGATTTCTTCCACTCATATTCCAGGTAGCATTTCCAGTTTCCCTTTCCCCCTGTGATTTTCAGGCAAAGGCAGCCTGGCAGGGTCTCTTCCTTAGAGTCATAAAAGGTAGCCCAAGGGAGTGCTTATTCAGGCTTCCCTGGTGCAAGAGTTGTTTGTCTGTTAAGAAACCACAACAATGGGTTTGCTCCCAGGGCCTCAGTTTCACTGTCAGAACACACCTAGTCTCCAGAACACTCTGCTACAGAGCACACACACACACACACACGGGGCAATAGCTCTGAGGAGTGTTCCTTGAGGTTCCCTGGCTTGGGGAAGCCCTGCCCCGGCAGTGGGGCCTAGGCACTGTGGCCTCTTCCACTGACTTTCCACGTAGCACTTTCCAGCCCCTTGTGATTTTCAGCCAAATGCAGCCTGGCAGTGTCTCTTCCTTAGAGTCATAAAAGGTAGCCCAAAGGAGTGCTTATTCAAGCTTCCCTGGTGCAACAGGTGTTTTTCTCTCTTAGAAGCCACAGCAAAGGGTCTGATCCCAGGGCCTCAGTTTCCCAGTAAGAGCAGACCTAGTCTCCAGAACTCTCTGCTACAGAGCACACACGGGGCAATAGCTCTAAGGAGTGTTCCTTGAGGTCCCCTGGCTTGGGGAAGCCCTACCCCGGCAGTGGCACCTAGGCACTGTGATCTCTTACACTGACTTTACAGGTAGCACTTTCCAGCCCCTTGTGATTTTCAGCCAAAGGCAGCCTGGCAGGGTCTCTACCTTAGAGGTATAAAAGGTAACCCAAGGGAGTGCTTATTTAAGCTTCCCTGGTGCAAGAGGTGTTTGTCTGTTAAGAAGGCACAACAATGGGTCTCCTCCCAGGGTCCCAGTTTCCCAGTCAGAACAGACCTAGTAGTCTCCTGAGCTCTCTGCTACGGAGCACACATCGGGCAATAGCCTGAGAAGTGTTCCTTGAGATTCCCTGGCTTGGGGAAGGCGTACCCGGGCGGTGGGGCCTAGGCAATGTGGCCTCTTCCACTGACTTTCCAGGTAGCACTTTTCAGCCCATTGTGATTTTCAGCCAAAGACAGCCTGGCAGGGTCTCTTTCTTACAGTCATAAAAGGTCACCCAAGGGAGTGCTTATTCAGGCTTCCCTGGTTCAATACGTTTTTGTCTGTTAAGAAGCCACAACAATGGGTCTGTTCCGAGGACCTCAGTTTCCCCGTCAGAACAGACCTAGTCTCCAGAGTTCTCTGCTACAGAGCACACATGGGACAATAGCTCTGAGGAGTGTTCCTTGAGGTTCCGTGGCTTGGGGCCGCCCTACCCGGGTGGTTCGGCCTAGAAACTGTGGCCTCTTCTACTAACTTTCCACGTAGCACTTTTCAGCCACTTGTGATTTTCAGCCCCAGTGCAGCCTGGCAGGGTCTCTTCCTTAGAGTCATAAAACGTAGCCCAAGGGAGTGCTTATCCAATCTTCCCTGGCGAAACAGGTGTTTGCTGTTAAGAAGATACAACAATGGGTTTGCCTCCAGGCCTCAGGGTCCTAGTCAGACCAGGCCTAGTCTCTAGAGCACTGTGGTACAGAGCACACATGGGGCAATAGTTCTGAGGAGTGTTCCTTGATGTTCCCTGGCTTGGGGAAGCTCTACCCGGGCGGTAGGGCCTAGGCACTTTGGCCTCTTCCTCTGACTTTCCAGGTAGCACTTTCCAACCCCTTTGTGATTTTCAGCCAAAGGCAGCCTGGCAGGGTCTCTCCCTTAGAGTCATAAATGGTAGCCCAAGGGAGTGCATATTCAAGCTTCCCTGGTGCAAGAGGTGTTTGTCTATTAAGAAGTCACCACAATGGGTCTACTCCCAGGGACTCATTTTCCAAGTCAGAACATACCTAGTCTCCAGAGCTCACTGTTACAGAGCACACATGGGGCAATAGCTCTGAGGAGTGTTCCGTGAGGTTCACTGGCTTGGGGAAGCCCTACCCGGGTGGTAGGGCCTAGGCACTGTGGCCTCTTCCACTGACTTTCCAGGTAGCACTTTCCAGCCGCTTGTGATTTTCAGCCAAAGGCAGCCTGGCAGGGTCTCTTCCTTAGAGTCATAAAAGGTAGCCCAAGGGAGTGCTTATTCAGGCTTCCCTGGTGCAAGAGGTGTTTCTTAAGGAGCCACAACAATACGTCTGATCCCAGGCCCTCAGTTTCAGATTCAGAACAGAGCTAGTCTCCAGAGCTCTCTGCTACCGAACACACACGTGGCAGTTTCTCTGAGGAGTGTTCCTTGAGGTTCCCCGGCTTGGGGAAGCCCTTCCAGGGCGATGGGGCCTAGGCACTGTGGACTCTTCCACTGACTTTCCAGGTAGCACTTTCCAGCCCCTTGTGATTTTCAGCCAAAGGCAGCCTGGCAGGGTCTGTTCCTTAGAGTCATAAAAGATAGCCCAAGGGAGTGCTTTTTCAGGCTTCCCTGGTGCAAGAGGTGTTTGGCTGTTAAGAAGCCACAACAATGGGTTTGCTCCCAGGGCCTGAGTTTCCCAGTCAGAACAGACCTAGTCTCCAGAGCTCTCTGCTACAGAGCACACATGGGGCAATATCTCTGAGGAGTGTTCCTTGAGGTTCCCTGGCTTGGGGAAGCCCTACCCGGGCGGTGGGGCCTAGGCACTGTGGCCTCTTCCACTGACTTTCCAGGTAGCACTTTTCAGCCCCTTGTGATTTTCAGCAAAAAGCCTGGCAGCCTGGCAGGGTCTCTTCCTTAGAGTCATAAAAAAGTAGCCCAAGGGAGTGCTTATTCAGGGAGTGTTCTTCCCTGGTGCAAGAGCTGTTTGTCTGTTAAGAAGCCACAACAATGGGTCTGTGCCCAGGGCCTCAGTTTCCAGTGAGAAAAGACCTAGTAGTCTCCAGAGCCCTCTGCTACAGAGCACACATGGGGCAATAGCTCTGAGGAGTGTTCCTTGAGGTTCCCTGGCTTGGGGAAGCCCTACCCGGGCGGTGTGGGCTAGGCACTGTGGCCTCTTCCACTGACTGACTTTCCAGGTAGCACTTTTCCAGACCCTTGTGATTTTCAGCCAAAGAGAGCCTGGCAGGGTCTCTTTCTTTATAGAGTCATAAAAGGTAGCCCAAGGGAGTGCTTATTGAAGCTTCCCTGGTGCAAGAGGTGTTTGTCTGTTAAGAAGCCACAGCAATGGGTCAGTTCCGAGGGCCTCAGTTTCCCTGTCAGAACAGACCTAGTCTTCAGTCTCTCAGAGCCCTCTGATACAGAGCACACATGGGGCAATAGCTCTGAGGAGTGTTTCTTGAGGTTCCCTGGCTTGGGGAAGCCCTACCCGGGCGGTAGGGCCTAGGCACTGTGGCCTCTTCCCCTGACTTTCCAGGTAGCACTTTCCAGCCCCTTGTGATTTTCAGTCAAAGGCAGCCTGGCAGGGTCTCTTTCTTAGAGTCATAAAAGGTAGCCCAAGGGAGTGCTTATTCAAGCTTCCCTGGTGCAAGAGGTGTGTTTGTCTGTTAAGTAGCCACATCAATGGGTCTGATCCCAGGGCCTCAGATTCCCTGTCAGAACAGACCTAGTCTTCAGAGCTCTATGCTACAGAGCACACATGAGGCATTCCTCTGAGGAGTGTTTCTTGATGTTCCCTGGCTTGGGGAAGCCCTACCCCGGCGGTGGCACCTAGGCACTGTGATCTCTTCCACTGATTTTCCAGGTAGCACTGTCCAGCCCCTTGTGATTTTCAGCCAAAGGCAGCCTGGCAGGGTCTCTTCCTTAGAGTCAAAAAAGGTAACCCAAGGGAGTGCTTATTCAAGCTTCCCTGGTGCAAGAGGTGTTTGTCTGTTAAGAAGGCACAACAATGGGTCTTATCCCAGGGTCTCAGTTTCTCAGTCAGAACAGACCTAGTAGTTTCCAGAACTCTCTGCTACGGAGCACACATGGGGCAATAACTCTGAGGAGTGTTCCTTGATGTTCCCTGGCTTGGGGAAGCTCTAGCCGGGCGGTAGGGCCTAGGCACTTTGGCCTCTTCCTCTGACTTTCCAGGTAGCACCTTCCAGCCCCTTGTGATTTTCAGCCAAAGACAGCCTGGCAGTGTCTCTTTCTTACAGTGATAAAAGGTCACCCAAGGAGAGTGCTTGTTGAGGCTTCCCTGGTACAAGAGGTTTTTGTCTGTTAAGAATCCACAACAATGGGTCTGCTCCCAGGGCCTCAGTTTCCCCGTCAGAACAGACCTAGTCTCCAGAGCTCACTGTTACAGAGCACACATGGGGCAATAGCTCTGAGGAGTGTTCCGTGAGGTTCAGTGGCTTGGGGAAGCCCTACCCGGGTGGTAGGGCCTAGGCACTGTGGCCTCTTCCACTGACTTTCCAGGTAGCACTTTCCAACCGCTTGTGATTTTCAGTTAAAGGCAGCCTGGCAGGGTCTCTGCCTTAGAGTCATAAAAGGTAGACCAAGGGAGTGCTTATTCAGGCTTCCCTGGTGCAAGAAGTGTTTCTTAAGGAGCCACAACAATAGATCTGATCCCAGGCCCTCAGTTTCAGGTTCAGAACAGAGCTATTCTCCAGAGCTCTCTGCTACCGAACACACACGTGGCAATTGCTCTGAGGAGTGTTCCTTGAGGTTCCCCGGCTTGGGGAAGCCCTTCCCGGGCGATGGGGCCTAGGCACTGTGGCCTCTTCCACTGACTTTCCAGGTAGCACTTTCCAGCCCCTTGTGATTTTCAGCCAAAGGCAGCCTGGCAGGGTCTTTTTTTAGAGTCATAAAAGGTAGCCCAAGGAAGTGCTTATTCAAGCTTCCCTGGTGCAAGAGGTGTTTGTCTGTTAAGTAGCCACAACGATGGGTCTGATCCCAGGGCCTCAGATTCCCTGTCAGAACAGACCTAGTCTTCAGAGCTCTATGCTACAGAGCACACATTGGGCAATAGCTCTGAGGAGTGTTCCTTGAGGTTCCCTGGCTTGGGGAAGCCCTACCCCGGCGGTGGCACCTAGGCACTGTGATCTCTTCCACTGACTTTTCAGGTAGCACTTTCCAGCCCCTTGTGTGATTTTCAGCCAAAGGCAGCCTGGCAGGGTCTCTTCCTTAGAGTCAAAAAAGGTAGCCCAAGGGAGTGCTTATTCAAGCTTCCCTGGTGCAAGAGGTGTTTTTGTCTGTTAAGAAGCCAACAATGGGTCTGATCCCAGGGTCATAGTCTCCAGAGCTCTCTGCTACAGAGCACACATGGGGCAATAGCTTCTGAGGAGTGTTCCTTGAGGTTCCCTGGCTTGGGGAAGCCCTACCCGGAGGCACTGTGGTTTCCACTGACTTTCTGGTAGCACTTTCCAAGCCCCTTGTGATTTTCAACAAAGGGGTCCTGGCAGGGTATCTTCCTTAGAGTCATCAAAGGTAGCCCAGGGAGTGCTTATTCAGAGCTTCCCTGGTGCAAGAGGTGTTTGTCTGTAAGTCTCAACAATGGGTCTCTCCCAGGGTCCCTCAGTTTCTCAGAACAGACCTAGTCACAGAGCTCTCTGCTACAGAGCACACATGGGGCAATAGCTCTGAGGAGTGTTCCTTGATGTTCCCTGGCTTGGGGAAGCCCTACCCGGGCGGTGGTGCCTAGGCACTGTGGCCTCTTCCACTGACTTTGCAGGTAGCACTTTCCAGCCCCTTGTGATTTTCAGCCAAAGACAGCCAGGCAGGGTCTCTTTCTTACAGTCATAAAAGGTCACCCAGGGAGTGCTTATTCAGGCTTCCCTGGTACAAGAGGTTTTGTCTGTTAAGAAGCCACAACAATGGGTGTGCTCCCAGGACCTCAGTTTCCCCCCGTCAGAACAGACCTAGTCTCCAGAGCTCTCTGCTACAGAGCGCACATGGGGCATTAGCTCTGAGGAGTGTTCCTTGACGTTCACGGGCTTGGGGAAGCCCTACCGGGGCGGTTGGGGCCTAGGCACAATGGCCCCTACCCCTAACTTTTTCCAGCTAGCAGCACTTTCCAGCCCCTTGTGCTTTTCAACCAAATGGAGCCTGGCACGGTCTCTTCCTTAGAGTCATAAAAGATAGCCCAAGGGATGCTTATTCAGACTTCCCTGGTGCAAGAGGTGTTTTCTGTTAAGTAGCCACAACAATGGGTCTACTCCAGCGCCGCAGTTTCCCAGTCAGAAAGACCTAGTCTACAGAGCTCTCAGCTACAGAGCACACATGGGGCAATAGCTCTGAGGAGTGTTTCCTTGAGGTTCCCCGGCTTGGGGAAGCCCTACCCGGGCGGTGGGGCCTAGGCACTGTGGCCTCTTCCACTGACTTTCCAGGTAGCACTTTCCAGCCCCTTGCGATTTTCAGCCAAAGGCAGCCTGGCAGGGTCTCTTCCTTAGAGTCATATAAAAGGTAGCCCAAAGGAGTGCTTATTCAGGCTTCCCTGGTGCAAGAGGTGTTTTTCTGTTAAGTAGCCAACAACGATGGGTCTGATCCCAGGGCCTCAGTTTCCCAGTCAGAACAGACCTAGTCTTCAGAGCTCTCTGCTACAGAGCACACATGGGGCAATAGCTCTGAGGAGTGTTCCTTGAGGTTCCCTGGCTTGGGGAAGCCCTACCCGGGCGGTGGGGCCTAGGCACTGTGGCCTCTTCCACTGACTTTCCAGGTAGCACTTTCCAGCCCCTTGTGATTTTTCAGCCAAAGGCAGCCTGGCAGGGTCTCTTCCTTAGAGTCATAAAAGGTAACCCAAGGGAGTGCTTATTCAAGCTTCCCTGGTGCAAGAGGTGTTTGTCTGTTAAGAAGCCACAACAATGGGTCTGATCCCAGGGCCTCAGTTTCCTTGTCAGAACAGACCTAGTAGTCTCCAGAGCTCTCTGCTACAGAGCACACATGGGGCAATAGCTCTGAGGAGTGTTCCTTGAGGTTCCCTGGCTTGGGGAAGCCCTACCCGGGCGGTGGGGCCTAGGCACTGTGGCCTCTTCCACTGACTTTCCAGGTAGCACTTTCAAGCCCCTTGTGATTTTCAGCCAAAGGCAGCCTGGCAGGGTCTCTTCCTTAGAGTCATAAAAGGTAACCCAAGGGAGTGCTTATTCAGGCTTCCCTGGTGCAAGAGGTTTTTGTCTGTTAAGAAGCCACAACAATGGGTGTGCTCCCAGGGTCTCAGTTTCCCCGTCAGAACAGACCTAGTCTCTCCAGAGCTCTCTGCTACAGAGCACACATGGGGCAATTAGCTCTGAGGAGTGTTCCCTTGATGTTCCCTGGCTTGGGGAAGCCCTACCCGGGCGGTGGGGCCTAGGCACTGTGGCCTCTTCCCCTGACTTTTCAGCTAGCACTTTCCAGCCCCTTGTGATTTTCAGCCAAAGGAGCCTGGCAGGGTCTCTTCCTTAGAGTCATAAAAGGTAGCCCAAGGGAGTGCTTATTCAGGCTTCCCTGGTGCAAGAGGTGTTTGTCTGTTAAGAAGCCACAACAATGGGTCTGCTCCCAGGGACCTCAGTTTTCCAAGTCAGAACAGACCTAGTCTCCAGAGCTCTCTGCTACAGAGCACACATGGGGCAATAGCTCTGAGGAGGAGTGTTCCTTGAGGTTCACTGGCTTGGGGAAGCCCTACCCGGGTGGTAGGGCCTAGGCACTGTGGCCCCTTCCCCTGACTTTCCAGGTAGCACTTTCCAGCCCCTTGTGATTTTCAGCCAAAGGCAGCCTGGCAGGGTCTCTTCCTTAGAGTCATAAAAGGTAGCCCAAGGGAGTGCTTATTCAGGCTTCCCTGGTGCAAGAGGTGTTTGTCTATTAAGAAGCCACAACAATGGGTCTGCTCCCAGGGACTCAGTTTCCAGATTCAGAACAGACCTAGTCTCCAGAGCTCTCTGCTACAGAGCACACATGGGGCAATAGCTCTGAGGAGTGTTCCTTGAGGTTCCCCGGCTTGGGGAAGCCCTACCCGGGCGGTGGGGCCTAGGCACTGTGGCCTCTTCCACTGACTTTCCAGGTAGCACTTTCCAGCCCCTTGTGATTTTCAGCCAAAGGCAGCCTGGCAGGGTCTCTTCCTTAGAGTCATAAAAGGTAGCCCAAGGGAGTGCTTTTTCAGGCTTCCCTGGTGCAAGAGGTGTTTTTCTGTTAAGAAGCCACAACAATGGGTTTGCTCCCAGGGCCTGAGTTTCCCAGTCAGAACAGACCTAGTCTCCAGAGCTCTCTGCTACAGAGCACACACGGGGCAATATCTCTGAGGAGTGTTCCTTGAGGTTCCCTGGCTTGGGGAAGCCCTACCCGGGCGATGGGGCCTAGGCACTGTGGCCTCTTCCACTGACTTTCCAGGTAGCACTTTCCAGCCCCTTGTGATTTTCAGCCAAAAGGGCAGCCTGGCAGGGTCTCTTCCTTAGAGTCATAAAAGGTAGCCCAAGGGAGTGCTTTTTCAGGCTTCCCTGGTGCAAGAGGTGTTTGTCTGTTAAGAAGCCACAACAATGGGTCTGTGCCGAGGGCCTCAGTTTCCCAGTCAGAAAAGACCTAGTCTCCAGAGCTCTCTGCTACAGAGCACACATGGGGCAATAGCTCTGAGGAGTGTTCCTTGAGGTTCCCTGGCTTGGGGAAGCCCTACCCGGGCGGTGTGGGGCTAGGCACTGTGGCCTCTTCCACTGACTTTCCAGGTAGCATTTTCCAGACCCTTGTGATTTTCAGCCAAAGAGAGTCTGGCAGGATCTCTTCCTTAGAGTCATAAAAGGTAGCCCAAGGGAGTGCTTATTGAAGCTTCCCTGGTGCAAGAGGTGTTTGTCTGTTAAGAAGCCACAGCAAAAGGTCAGTTCCGAGGTCCTCAGTTTCCAGTCAGAACAGACCTAGTCGTCTCCAGAGCCCTCTGATACAGAGCACACATGGGGCAATAGCTCTGAGGAGTGTTTCTTGAGGTTCCCTGGCTTGGGGAAGCCCTACCCGGGCGGTAGGGCCTAGGCACTGTGGCCTCTTCCCCTGACTTTCCAGGTAGCACTTTCCAGCCCCTTGTGATTTTCAGTCAAAGGCAGCCTGGCAGGGTCTCTTTCTTAGAGTCATAAAAGGTAGCCCAAGGAAGTGCTTATTCAAGCTTCCCTGGTGCAAGATGTGTTTGTCTGTTAAGTAGCCACATCAATGGGTCTGATCCCAGGGCCTCAGATTCCCTGTCAGAACAGACCTAGTCTCTCAGAGCTCTCTGCTACAGAGCACACATGGGGCAATAGCTCTGAGGAGTGTTTCTTGAGGTTCCCTGGCTTGGGGAAGCCCTACCCGGGCGGTGGGGCCTAGGGCACTGTGGCCTCTTCCACTGACTTTCCAGGTAGCACTTTCCAGCCCCTTGTGATTTTCAGCCAAAGGCAGCCTGGCAGGGTCTCTTTCCTTAGAGTCATAAAAGGTAGCCCAAGGGAGTGCTTATTCAAGCTTCCCTGGTGCAAGAGGTGTGTTTGTCTGTTAAGAAGCCACAACAATGGGTCTGATCCCAGGGCCTCAGTTTCCCAGTCAGAACAGACCTAGTCTCTCAGAGCTCTCTGCTACAGAGCACACATGGGGCAATAGCTCTGAGGAGTGTTTCCTTGATGTTCCCTGGCTTGGGGAAGCCCTACCCGGGCGGTGGGGCCTAGGCACTGTGGCCTCTTCCACTGACTTTGCAGGTAGCACTTTCAAGCCCCTTGTGATTTTCAGCCAAAGACAGCCTGGCAGGGTCTCTTTCTTACAGTCATAAGAGGTCACCCAGGGAGTGCTTATTCAGGCTTCCCTGGTACAAGAGGTTTTTGTCTGTTAAGAAGCCACAACAATGGGTCTGATCCCAGGGCCTCAGTTTCCCAGTCAGAACAGACCTAGTCTCCACAGCTCTCTGATACAGAGCACACATGGGGAATTAGCTCTGAGGAGGGTGCCTTGAGGTTCCCTGGCTTTGGGAAGCCCTGCCCGGGCAGTGGGGCCTAGGCACTGTGGCCTCTTCCACCGACTTTCCAGGTAGCACTTTCCAGCCCCTTGTGATTTTCAGCCAAATGCAGCCTGGCAGTGTCTCTTCCTTAGAGTCATAAAAGGTAGCCCAAGGGAGTGCTTATTCAAGCTTCCCTGGTGCAACAGGTGTTTGTCTCTTAGGAAGCCACAGCAAAGGGTCTGATTTCAGGGCCTCAGTTTCCCAGTAAGAGCAGACCTAGTCTCCAGAACTCTCTGCTACAGAGCACACACGGGGCAATAGCTCTGAGGAGTGTTCCTTGAAGTCCCCTGGCTTGGGGAAGCCCTACCCCGGCAGTGGCACTTAGGCACTGTGATCTCTTACACTGACTTTACAGGTAGCACTTTCCAGCCCCTTGTGATTTTCAGCCAAAGGCAGCCTGGCAGGGTCTCTACCTTAGAGTCATAAAAGGTAACCCAAGGGAGTGCTTAATTAAAGCTTCCCTGGTGCAAGAGGTGTTTTTGTCTGTTAAGAAGGCACAACAATGGGTCTCCTCCCAGGGTCTCAGTTTCCCAGTCAGAACAGACCTAGTAGTCTCCTGAGCTCTCTGCTACGGAGCACACATCGGGCAATAACTTTGAGGAGTGTTCCTTGAGATTCCCTGGCTTGGGGAAGGCCTACCCGGGCGGTGGGGCCTAGGCAATGTGGCCTCTTCCACTGACTTTCCAGGTAGCACTTTCCAGCCCCTTGTGATTTTCAGCCAAAGACAGCCTGGCAGGGTCTCTTTCTTACAGTCATAAAAAGGTCACCCAAGGGAGTGCTTATTCAGGCTTCCCTGGTTCAATACGTTTTTGTCTGTTAAGAAGCCACAACAATGGGTCTGGGTCTGCTCCCAGGACTTCAGTTTCCCCGTCAGAACAGACCTAGTCTCCAGAGCTCTCTGCTACAGAGCACACATGGGGCAATAGCTCTGAGGAGTGTTCCTTGAGGTTCCCTGGCTTGGGGAAGCCCTACCCGGGTGGTTCGGCCTAGAAACTGTGGCCTCTTCCACTAACTTTCCAGGTAGCACTTTTCAGCCACTTGTGATTTTCAGCCCCAGTGCAGCCTGGCAGGGTCTCTTCCTTAGAGTCATAAAAGGTAGCCCAAGGGAGTGCTTATCCAATCTTCCTTGGCGCAAGAGGTGTTTGCTGTTAAGAAGATACAACAATGGGTTTGCCTCCAGGCCTCAGTTTCCTAGGCAGAACAGGCCTAGTCTCTAGAGCACTCTGGTACAGAGCACACATGGGGCAATAGCTCTGAGGAGTGTTCCTTGAGGTTCCCTGGCTTGGGGAAGCCCTACCCCGGCGGTGGCACCTAGGCACTGTGATCTCTTCCACTGACTTTCCAGGTAGCACTGTCCAGCCCCTTGTGATTTTCAGCCAAAGGCAGCCTGGCAGGATCTCTTCCTTAGAGTCATATAAAGGTAACCCAAGGGAGTGCTTATTCAAGCTTCCCTGGTGCAAGAGGTGTTTGTCTGTTAAGTAGCCACAACAATGGGTCTGATCCCAAGGCCTCAGATTCCCTGTCAGAACAGACCTAGTCTCTCAGAGCTCTATGCTACAGAGCACACATGAGGCAATAGCTCTGAGGAGTGTTCCTTGAGGTTCCCTGGCTTGGGGAAGCCCTACCCCGGCGGTGGCACCTAGGCACTGTGATCTCTTCCACTGACTTTCCAGGTAGCACTGTCCAGCCCCTTGTGATTTTCAGCCAAAGGCAGCCTGGCAGGGTCTCTTCCTTAGAGTCAAAAAAGGTAACCCAAGGGAGTGCTTATTCAAGCTTCCCTGGTGCAAGAGGTGTTTGTCTGTTAAGAAGGCACAACAATGGGTCTTATCCCAGGGTCTCAGTTTCTCAGTCAGAACAGACATAGTAGTCTCCAGAGCTCTCTGCTTCGCAGCACACATGGGGCAATAGCTCTGAGGAGTGTTCCTTGATGTTCCCTGGCTTGGGGAAGCCCTACCCGGGCGGTAGGGCCTAGGCACTGTGGCCTCTTCCACTGACTTTCCAGGTAGCACTTTCCAGCCCCTTGTGATTTTCAGCCAAAGGCAGCCTGGCAGGGTCTCTTCCTTAGAGTCATAAAAGGTAGCCCAAGGGAGTGCTTATTCAAGCTTCCCTGGTGCAAGAGGTGTTTGTCTGTTAAGAAGCCACAACAATGGGTCTGCTCCCAGGGACTCAGTTTCCCCGTCAGAACAGACCTAGTCTCCAGAGCTCTCTGCTACAGAGCACACATGGGGCAATAGCTCTGAGGAGTGTTCCTTGAGGTTCCCTGGCTTGGGGAAGCCCTACCCGGGCGGTGGGGGCCTAGGCACTGTGGCCTCTTCCACTGACTTTCCAGGTAGCACTTTCCAGCCCCTTGTGATTTTCAGCCAAAGGCAGCCTGGCAGGGTCTCTTCCTTAGAGTCATAAAAGGTAGCCCAAGGGAGTGCTTATTCAAGCTTCCCTGGTGCAAGAGGTGTTTGTCTGTTAAGAAGCCACAACAATGGGTCAGTTCCCAGGTCCTCAGTTTCCAGTCAGAACAGACCTAGTCTCTCCAGAGCTCTCTGATACAGAGCACACATGGGGCAATAGCTCTGAGGAGTGTTTCTTGAGGTTCCCTGGCTTGGGGAAGCCCTACCCGGGCGGTGGGGCCTAGGCACTGTGGCCTCTTCCACTGACTTTCCAGGTAGCACTTTCCAGCCCCTTGTGATTTTCAGCCAAAGGCAGCCTGGCAGGGTCTCTTTCTTAGAGTCATAAAAGGTAGCCCAAGGGAGTGCTTATTCAAGCTTCCCTGGTGCAAGAGGTGTTTGTCTGTTAAGTAGCCACAACAATGGGTCTGATCCCAGGGCCTCAGTTTCCCTGTCAGAACAGACCTAGTCTTCAGAGCTCTCTGCTACAGAGCACACATGGGCAATAGCTCTGAGGAGTGTTTCCTTGAGGTTCCCTGGCTTGGGGAAGCCCCTACCCCGGCGGTGGCACCTAGGCACTGTGATCTCTTCCACTGACTTTCCAGGTAGCACTGTCCAGCCCCTTGTGATTTTCAGCCAAAGGCAGCCTGGCAGGGTCTCTTCCTTAGAGTCAAAAAAGGTAACCCAAGGGAGTGCTTATTCAAGCTTCCCTGGTGCAAGAGGTGTTTGTCTGTTAAGAAGGCACAACAATGGGTCTTATCCCAGGGTCTCAGTTTCTCAGTCAGAACAGACCTAGTAGTCTCCAGAGCTCTCTGCTACGGAGCACACATGGGGCAATAGCTCTGAGGAGTGTTCCTTGATGTTCCCTGGCTTGGGGAAGCCCTACCCGGGCGGTGGGGCCTAGGCACTGTGGCCTCTTCCACTGACTTTGCAGGTAGCACTTTCAAGCCCCTTGTGATTTTCAGCCAAAGACAGCCTGGCAGGGTCTCTTTCTTACAGTCATAAAAGGTCACCCAGGGAGTGCTTATTCAGGCTTCCCTGGTACAAGAGGTTTTTGTCTGTTAAGAAGCCACAACAATGGGTGTGCTCCCAGGACCTCAGTTTCCCCGTCAGAACAGACCTAGTCTCCAGAGCTCTCTGCTACAGAGCACACATGGGGCAATAGCTCTGAGGAGTGTTCCTTGAGGTTCCCTGGCTTGGGGAGGCCCTACCCGGGCGGTGCGGCCTAGGCACTGTGGCCTCTTCCACTGACTTTCCCCAGCCTAGGCACTGTGGCCTCTTCCACTGACTTTCCACGTGCAGTTTCCTGCCCCTTGTGATTTTCAGCCGAAGGCAGTCTGGCAGGGTCTCTTCCTTAGAGTCATAAAAGGTAGCCCAAGGGAGTGCTTATCCAATCTTCCCTGGCAAAACAGGTGTTTGCTGTTATGAAGGGACAACAATGGGTTTGCCTCCAGGCCTCAGTTTCCTAGTCAGACCAGGCCTAGTATCCAGAGCTCTCTGCTACAGAGCGCACATGGGGCATTAGCTCTGAGGAGGGTGCCTTGACGTTCACGGGCTTGGGGAAGCCCTACCGGGGCGGTTGGGCCTAGGCACAATGGCCCCTACCCCTAACTTTCCAGCTAGCACTTTTCCAGCCCCTTGTGCTTTTCAACCAAATGGAGCCTGGCAGGGTCTCTTCCTTAGAGTCATAAAAGATAGCCCAAGGGAGTGCTTATTCAGACTTCCCTGGTGCAAGAGGTGTTTTCTGTTAAGTAGCCACAACAATGGGTCTGCTCCAGCGCCTCAGTTTCCCAGTCAGAACAGACCTAGTCTCCAGAGCTCTCTGCTACAGAGCACACATGGGGCAATAGCTCTGAGGGAGTGTTCCTTGAGGTTCCCCGGCTTGGGGAAGCCCTACCCGGGCGGTGGGGCCTAGGCACTGTGGCCTCTTCCACTGACTTTCCAGGTAGCACTTTCCAGCCCCTTGTGATTTTTCAGCCAAAGGCAGCCTGGCAGGGTCTCTTCCTTAGAGTCATAAAAGGTAGCCCAAAGGAGTGCTTATTCAGGCTTCCCTGGTTCAAGAGGTGTTTGTCTGTTAAGAAGCCACAGCAATGGGTCAGTTCCGAGGTCCTCAGTTTCCAGTCAGAAGAGACCTAGTAGTCTCCAGAGCCCTCTGCTACAGAGCACACATGGGGCAATAGCTCTGAGGAGTGTTCCTTGAGATTCCCTGGATTGGGGAAGCCCTACCCGGGCGGTGGGGCCTAGGCACTGTGATCCCTTCCACTGACTTTTCAGGTAGCACATTCCACCCCTTGTGATTTTCAGCCACAGGCAGCCTGGCAGGGTCTCTTCCTTAGAGTCATAAAAGGTAGCCCAAGGGGAGTGCTTATTCATTCAAGCTTCCCTGGTGCAAGAGGTGTTTGTCTGTTAAGAAGCCACAACAATGGGTCTGTTCCCAGGGCCTCAGTTTCCCAGTCAGAACAGACCTAGTCTCTCCAGAGCTCTCTGCTACAGAGCACACATGGGGCAATAGCTCTGAGGAGTGTTCCTTGAGGTTCCCTGGCTTGGGGAAGCCCTACCCGGGGCGGTGGGGGGCCTAGGCACTGTGGCCCTTCCACTGACTTTCCAGGTAGCACTTTCCAGCCCCTTGTGATTTTCAGCCAAAGGCAGCCTGGCAGGGTCTCTTCCTTAGAGTCATAAAAGGTAGCCCAAGGGAGTGCTTATTCAAGCTTCCCTGGTGCAAGAGGTGTTTGTCTGTTAAGAAGCCACAACAATGGGTCTGCTCCCAGGGCCTCAGTTTCCCAGTCAGAACAGACCTAGTCTCCAGAGCTCTCTGCTACAGAGCACACATGGGGCAATAGCTCTGAGGAGGAGTTCCCTTGAGGTTCCCTGGCTTGGGGAAGCCCTACTCTGGCGGTGGCACCTAGGCACTGTGATCTGTTCCATTGACTTTCCAGGTAGCACTTTCCAGCCCCTTGTGATTTTCAGCAAAAAGGTAGCCTGGCAGGGTCTCTTCCTTAGAGTCATAAAAAGTAACCCAAGGGAGTGCTTATTCAAGCTTCCCTGGTGCAAGAGGTGTTTGTCTGTTAAGAAGGCGCAACAATGGGTCTGCTCCCACGGTCTAAGTTTCCCAGTCTGAACAGACCTAGTAGTCTCCAGAGCTCTCTGCTACGGAGCACACATGGGGCAATAGCTCTGAGGAGTGTTCCTTGATGTACCCTGGCTTGGGGAAGCCCTACCCGGGCGGTGGGGCCTAGGCACTGTTGCCTCTTCCACTGACTTTCCAGGTAGCACTTTCCACCCCTTGTGATTTTCAGTCAAAGGCAGCCTGGCAGGGTGTCTTCCTTAGAGTCATAAAAGGTAGCCCAAAGGAGTGCTTATTCAGGCTTCCCTGGTGCAAGAGGTGTTTGTTAAGAAGCCACAACAATAGGTCTGCTCCCAGGCCCTCAGTTTTAGAGTCAGAACAGACCTAGTCTCCAGAGCTCTCTGCTTCCGAGCACACATGGGGCAATAGCTCTGAGGAGTGTTCCTTGAGGTTCCCTGGCTTGGGGAAGTCCTACCCGGGCGGTGGGGTCTCGGCACTGTCGCCTCATCCACTGAATTTCCTGGGAGCACTTTCAAGCCCCTTGTGATTTTCACCCAAAGGCAGCCTGGCAGGGTCTCTTCCTTAGAGTCATAAAAGGTAGCCCAAGGTAGTGCTTATTCAGGCTTCCTTGGTGCAAGAGGTGTTTGTCTGTTAAGAAGCCACAACAATGAGTCTGCTCCCAGTGCCTAAGTTTCCCATTCAGAACAGACCTAGTCTCCAGAGCTCTCTGCTACAGAGCACACATGGGGCAATAGCTCTGAGGAGTGTTCCTTGAGGTTCCCTGTCTTGGGGAAGCCCTACACGGGCAGTGGGGCCTAGGCACTGTGGCCTCTTCCACTGACTTTCCAGGCAGTACTTTCCAGCCCCTTGTGATTTTCAACCAAAGGCAGCCTGGCAGGGTCTCTTCCTTAGAGTCATAAAAGGTAGCCCAAGGGAGTGCTTATTCAGGCTTCCCTGGTGCAAGAGGTGTTTGTCCGTTAAGAAGCCACAGCAATTGGTTTGCTTCCAGGGACTCAGTTTCCTAGTCAGAACAGCCCTAGTAGTCTCCAGAGCTCTCTGCTCCAGAGCACACACGGGGCAATAGCTCTGAGGAGTGTTCCTTGAGTTTCCCCGGCTTGGAGAATCCCTACCCGGGCGGTGGGGCCTAGGCACTGTGGCCTCTTCCACTGACTTTCCAGGTAGCACTTTCCAGCCCCTTGTGATTTTCAGCCAAAGGCAGCCTGGCAGGGACTGTTCCTTAGAGTCATAAAAGGTAGCCCAAGGGAGTGCTTATTCAGGCTTCCCTGGTAAGAGGTGTTTGTCTGTTAAGAAGCCACAGCAATGGGTCAGTTCCGAGGTCCTCAGTTTCCAGGCAGAAGAGACCTAGTAGTCTCCAGAGCCCTCTGCTACAGAGCACACATGGGGCAATAGCTCTGAGGAGTGTTCCTTGAGATTCCCTGGATTGGGGAAGCCCTACCCGGGCGGTGGGGCCTAGGCACTGTGATCCCTTCCACTGACTTTTCAGGTAGCACATTCCACCCCTTGTGATTTTCAGCCACAGGCAGTCTGGCAGGGTCTCTTCCTTAGAGCCATAAAAGGTAGCCCAAGGTAGTGCTTATTCAAGCTTCCCTGGTGCAAGAGGTGTTTGTCTGTTAAGAAGCCACAACAATGGGTCTGATCCCAGGGCCTCAGTTTCCCAGTCAGAACAGACCTAGTCTCCACAGCTCTCTGATACAGAGCACACATGGGGCAATAGCTCTGAGGAGTGTTCCTTGAGGTTCCCTGGCTTGGGGAAGCCCTACTCCGGCGGTGGCACCTAGGCACTGTGATCTGTTCCATTGACTTTCCAGGTAGCACTTTCCAGCCCCTTGTGATTTTCAGCAAAAAGGCAGCCTGGCAGGGTCTCTTCCTTAGAGTCATAAAAAGTAACCCAAGGGAGTGCTTATTCAAGCTTCCCTGGTGCAAGAGGTGTTTGTCTGTTAAGAAGGCGCAACAATGGGTCTGCTCCCACGGTCTAAGTTTCCCAGTCAGAACAGACCTAATAGTCTCCAGAGCTCTCCGCTACGAAGCACACATGGGGCAATAGCTCTGAGGAGTGTTCCTTGATGTACCCTGGCTTGGGGAAGCCCTACCCGGGCGGTGGGGGGGCCTAGGCACTGTTGCCTCTTCCACTGACTTTCCAGGTAGCACTTTCCACCCCTTGTGATTTTCAGTCAAAGGCAGCCTGGCAGGGTCTCTTCCTTAGAGTCATAAAAAGTAGTAGCCCAAAGGAGTGCTTATTCAGGCTTCCCTGGTTGAAGAGGTGTTTGTCTGTTAAGAAGCCACAACAATGGGTCTGCTCCCAGGGCCTCAGTTTCCCAGTCAGAACAGACCTAGTCTCCAGAGCTCTCTGCTACAGAGCACACATGGGGGGCAATAGCTCTGAGGAGTGTTCCTTGAGGTTCCCCGGCTTGGGGAAGCCCTACCCCGGCGGTGGGGGCCTAGGCACTGTGGCCCTCTTCCACTGACTTTCCAGGTAGCACTTTCCAGCCCCTTGTGATTTTCAGCCAAAGGCAGCCTGGCAGGGTCTCTTCCTTAGAGTCATAAAAGGTAGCCCAAGGGAGTGCTTATTCAAGCTTCCCTGGTGCAAGAGGTGTTTGTCTGTTAAGAAGCCACAACAATGGGTCTGCTCCCAGGGCCTCAGTTTCCCAGTCAGAACAGACCTAGTAGTCTCCAGAGCTCTCTGCTACAGAGCACACATGGGGGGGCAATAGCTCTGAGGAGTGTTCCTTGATGTTCCCTGGCTTGGGGAAGCCCTACCCGGGCGGTGGGGGCCTAGGCACTGTGGCCTCTTCCACTGACTTTCCAGGTAGCACTTTCCAGCCCCTTGTGATTTTCAGCCAAAGGCAGCCTGGCAGGGTCTCTTCCTTAGAGTCATAAAAGGTAGCCCAAGGGAGTGCTTATTCAGGCTTCCCTGGTGCAAGAGGTGTGTTTGTCTGTTAAGAAGCCACAACAATGGGTCTGCTCCCAGGACCTCAGTTTCCCCGTCAGAACAGACCTAGTAGTCTCCAGAGCTCTCTGCTACAGAGCACACATGGGGCAATAGCTCTGAGGAGTGTTCCTTGAGGTTCCCTGGCTTGGGGAAGCCCTACCCGGGCGGTGGGGCCTAGGCACTGTGGCCTCTTCCACTGACTTTCCCCAGCCTAGGCACTGTGGCCTCTTCCACTGACTTTCCAGGTAGCACTTTTCAGCCCCTTGTGATTTTCAGCCAAAGGCAGCCTGGCAGGGTCTCTTCCTTTAGAGTCATAAAAGGTAGCCCAAGGGAGTGCTTATTCAAGGCTTCCCTGGTGCAAGAGGGTGTTTGTCTGTTAAGAAGCCACAACAATGGGTCTGCCCTCCAGGGCCTCAGTTTCCAGTCAGAACAGACCTAGTCTCCAGAGCTCTCTGCTACAGAGCACACATGGGGCAATAGCTCTGAGGAGTGTTTCTTGAGGTTCCCTGGCTTGGGGAAGCCCTACCCGGGGCGGTGGGGCCTAGGCACTGTGGCCTCTTCCCCTGACTTTCCAGGTAGCACTTTCCAGCCCCTTGTGATTTTCAGCCAAATGCAGCCTGGCAGGGTCTCTTCCTTAGAGTCATAAAAGGTAGCCCAAGGGAGTGCTTATTCAGACTTCCCTGGTGCAAGAGGTGTTTGTCTGTTAAGTAGCCACAACAATGGGTCTGATCCCAGGCCTCAGTTTCCCAGTCAGAACAGACCTAGTCTCCAGAGCTCTCTGCTACAGAGCACACATGGGGCAATAGCTCTGAGGAGTGTTCCTTGAGGTTCCCTGGCTTGGGGAAGCCCTACCCCGGCGGTGGCACCTAGGCACTGATCTCTCTTCCACTGACTTTCCAGGTAGCACTGTCCAGCCCCTTGTGATTTTCAGCCAAAGGCAGCCTGGCAGGGTCTCTTCCTTAGAGTCAAAAAAGGTAACCCAAGGGAGTGCTTATTCAAGCTTCCCTGGTGCAAGAGGTGTTTTGTCTGTTAAGAAGGCACAACAATGGGTCTTATCCCAGGGTCTCAGTTTCTCAGTCAGAACAGACCTAGTAGTCTCCAGAGCTCTCTGCTACGGAGCACACATGGGGCAATAGCTCTGAGGAGTGTTCCTTGATGTTCCCTGGCTTGGGGAAGCCCTACCCGGGCGGTGGGGCCTAGGCACTGTGGCCTCTTCCACTGACTTTGCAGGTAGCACTTTCAAGCCCCTTGTGATTTTCAGCCAAAGACAGCCTGGCAGGGTCTCTTTCTTACAGTCATAAGAGGTCACCCAGGGAGTGCTTATTCAGGCTTCCCTGGTACAAGAGGTTTTTGTCTGTTAAGAAGCCACAACAATGGGTGTGCTCCCAGGACCTCAGTTTCCCCGTCAGAACAGACCTAGTCTCCAGAGCTCTCTGCTACAGAGCACACATGGGGCAATAGCTCTGAGGAGTGTTCCTTGAGGTTCCCTGGCTTGGGGAGGCCCCACCCGGGCGGTGCGGCCTAGGCACTGTGGCCTCTTCCACTGACTTTCCCCAGCCTAGGCACTGTGGCCTCTTCCACTGACTTTCCACGTAGCAGTTTCCTGCCCCTTGTGATTTTCAGCCGAAGGCAGTCTGGCAGGGTCTCTTCCTTAGAGTCATAAAAGGTAGCCCAAGGGAGTGCTTATCCAATCTTCCCTGGCAAAACAGGTGTTTGCTGTTATGAAGGGACAACAATGGGTTTGCCTCCAGGCCTCAGTTTCCTAGTCAGACCAGGCCTAGTATCCAGAGCTCTCTGCTACAGAGCGCACATGGGGCATTAGCTCTGAGGAGGGTGCCTTGACGTTCACGGGCTTGGGGAAGCCCTACCGGGGCGGTTGGCCTAGGCACAATGGCCCCTACCCCTAACTTTCCAGCTAGCACTTTCCAGCCCCTTGTGCTTTTCAACCAAATGGAGCCTGGCAGGGTCTCTTCCTTAGAGTCATAAAAGATAGCCCAAGGGAGTGCTTATTCAGACTTCCCTGGTGCAAGAGGTGTTTTCTGTTAAGTAGCCACAACAATGGGTCTGCTCCAGCGCCTCAGTTTTCCCAGTCAGAACAGACCTAGTCTCCAGAGCTCTCTGCTACAGAGCACACATGGGGCAATAGCTCTGAGGAGTGTTTCCTTGAGGTTCCCTGGCTTGGGGAAGCCCTACCCGGGCGGTGGGGCCTAGGCACTGTGGCCTCTTCCACTGACTTTCCAGGTAGCACTTTCCAGCCCCTTGTGATTTTCAGCCAAAGGCAGCCTGGCAGGGTCTCTTCCTTAGAGTCATAAAAGGTAGCCCAAGGGAGTGCTTATTCAGGCTTCCCTGGTGCAAGAGGTTTTTTGTCTGTTTAAGAAGCCACAACAATGTGCTCCCAGGGCCTCAGTTTCCAATCATCAGAACAGACCTAGTAGTCTCCAGAGCTCTCTGCTACAGAGCACACATGGGGCAATAGCTCTGAGGAGTGTTCCTTGAGGTTCCCTGGCTTGGGGAAGCCCTACCCGGGCGGTGGGGCCTAGGCACTGTGGCCTCTTCCACTGACTTTCCAGGTAGCACTTTCCAGCCCCTTGTGATTTTCAGCCAAAGGCAGCCTGGCAGGGTCTCTTTCCTTAGAGTCATAAAAGGTAGCCCAAGGGAGTGCTTATTCAAGCTTCCCTGGTGCAAAAGGTGTTTGTCTGTTAAGAAGCCACAACAATGGGGTCAGTTCCGAGGGCCTCAGTTTCCTAGTCAGAACAGACCTAGTAATCTCCAGAGCTCTCTGCTACAGAGCACACATGGGGCAATAGCTCTGAGGAGTGTTCCTTGAGGTTCCCTGGCTTGGGGAAGCCCTACCCGGGCGGTGGGTCCTAGGCACTGTGGCCTCTTCCACTGACTTTCCAGGTAGCACTTTCCAGCCCCTTGTGATTTTCAGCCAAAGGCAGCCTGGCAGGGTCTCTTCCTTAGAGTCATAAAAGGTAGCCCAAGGGAGTGCTTATTCAATCTTTCCCTGGTGCAAAAGAGGTGTTTGTGTCTGTTAAGAAGCCACAACAATGGGTCTGCCCCCCAGGGCCTCAGTTTCCCAGTCAGAACAGACCTAGTAGTCTCCAGAGCTCTCTGCTACAGAGCAACACATGGGGCAATAGCTCTGAGGAGTGTTCCTTGAGGTTTCCCTGGCTTGGGGAAGCCCTACCCGGGCGGTGGGGGGCTAGGCACTGTGAGCCTTCTTCCACTGACTTTCCAGGTAGCACTTTCCAGCCCCTTGTGATTTTCAGGTTTCAAAAAGGCAAGCCTGGCAGGTCTCTCTTCCTTAGAGTCATTAAAAGGTAGCCCAAGGGAGTGCTTATTCAGGCTTCCCTGGTGCAAGAGGTGTTTTGTCTGTTAAGAAGCCCACAACAATGGGTCTGCTTCCCAGGGACCTCAGTTTCCCAGTCAGAACAGACCTAGTCTCCAGAGCTCTCTGCTACAGAGCACACATGGGGCAATAGCTCTCAGAGGAGTGTTCCTTGAGGTTTCCCTGGCTTGGGGGAAAGCCCTAACCCGGGCGGTGGGGCCTAGGCACTGTGGCCTCTTCCACTGACTTTTCCAGGTAGCACTTTCCAGCCCCTTGTGATTTTTTCAGCCAAAGGGCAGCCTGGCAGGGGGTCTCTTCCTTAGAGTCATAAAAGGTAGCCCCAAGGGAGTGCTTATTCAAGCTTCCCTGGTGGCAAGAGGTGTTTGTCTGTTAAGAAGCCACAGCAATGGGTCTGTTCCCAGGGCCTCAGTTTCCCAGTGAGAACAGACCTAGTCTCCAGAGGCTCTCTGCTACAGAGCACAGCACACATGGGGCAATAGCTCTGAGGAGTGTTCCTTGAGGTTCCCTGGCTTGGGGAAAGCCCTACCCGGGCGGTGGGGCCTAGGCACTATGGCTCTTGCACTGACTTTCCAGGTCTTTTCCAGGTGCCTTGATGACCAGTCAGCCAAAGGGTTTGGCAGGGTCTTGTGATTTTCAGCAAAAAATGCAAGCAAGGGCAGTGCTTTGGCCAAGGGTCCTCAGGCGTCCTTAGAGTTTGCTGATAAGAGGTATGGGTTGCCCTAAGCTTCCCAGTTTTGGTCAGTGCTCCAGATGACAGTGCACATTCCCCTTCCTGTGCAAGAGCACAAGAGGCCTGTTTGGCCCTACTGTTGTCCACAAAACAAGGGTGCGGTGCTCCCCAGACTGGCCAGCTCAGGGTTCTACTCAGTTTCCTCCACCTGTCAGACCTCATTAGGAACCCCTAGTCTCAGAGCTCTCTGCTGACAGAGGCCACACATGGGCGCTCAGGTCCTCATAGCTTCTGAGAGCGAGTGTTCCTTGAGGTTCCCTGGCTTGGGGGAAGCCCTTACCTGACGGGAGGTCCCGGGCGGGGCACTGTCTATGGCACCCCCCTTGGGCCCTAGGCACTCTGGCCTCTTCCACTGACTTTCCAGGTAGCACTTTCCAGCCCCTTTTGATTTTCAGCCAAAGGCAGCCTGGCAGGGTCTCTTCTCTTTAGAGTCATAAAAGGTTAGCCCAAGGGAGTGCTTATTCAAGCTTCCCTGGTGCAAGGAGGTGGTTTGTCTGGAGTTAAGAAAGCCACAACAATGGGTCTGCTCCAGGGCCTCAGTTTCCCAGTCAGAAAACAGACCTAGTCTCCAGAGCTCTCTGCCTACAGAGCACACATGGGGCAATAGCTCTGAGGAGGGTTCCTTGAGAGTTCCCTGGCATTTGGGGAAGCCCTACCCCGGGCGGTGGGGCCTAGGCACTGTGGGCCTCTTCCACTGACTTTCCAGGGAATGCAGGAGCACTTTTCCAGCCCTTTGTGAGATTTTCAGCCAAAGGCAGCCTGGGCAGGGTCTCTGTTCTTAGAGTCATAAGTCATAGAAGATAGGCCCAAGGGAGTGCTTATTCAGATCTTCCCTGGGTGCAAGGAGGGGTGTTTGGGTCTGTTTAAGAAGCCACAACAATGGGTTCTGCTCCCAAGGGCCTCAGAGTTTCCCAGTCAGAACAGACCTTAGTATAGTCTCCAGAGCTCTCTGCTACAGAGCACACATGGGGCAATGAGCTAGCTCTGAGGAGTGTTCCTTGAGGTTCCCCCTGGCTTGGGGAAGCCCTACCCCGGTGCGGTGGGGGCCTAGGCACTGTGGGCCGTCCCCTCCACTGGACTTTCCCAGGTAGCACTTTCCCAGCCCCTTGTGTGATTTTCAGCCAAAGGCAGCCTGGCAGGGTCTCTTTCCTTAGAGTCATTAAAAGGTAGCCCAAGGGTGTGCTTTACTCAAGCTTCCCTGGTGTTTTGCCAAGAGGTGTTTTGTCTGTTAAGAAGCCACAAGAATGGGGTCTGTCTTCCAGGGCCTCAGTTTCCCAGTCAGAAACATACCTAGGTAGTCTCCAGAGCTCTCTGCTACAGAGTGCACACACATGGGGCAATAGCTCTGAGGAGGTGTTCCTTGAGATTCCCTGGCTTTGGGGAAAGCCCCCTACCCGGGCGGTGGGGCCTAGGCACTGTGATCCCTTCCACTGACTTTTTCGAGGGTCTAGCACTTTCCAGCCCCTTGTGATTTTTCAGCCAAAGGTGGAAGCCTGGCAGGGGTCTCTTCCTTAGAGTCATAAAAGGTAGCCCAAGGTAGTGCTTATTCAAGCTTCCCCTGGTGCAAGAGGTGTTTTGTCTGTTAAGAAGCCACAACAATGGGTCTGATCCCAGGGCCTCAGTTTCCCAGTCAGAACAGACCTAGTCTCCACAGCTTCTCTGATACAGAGCACACATGGGGCAATAGCTCTGAGGAGTGTTCCTTGAGGTTCTCCCTGGCTTGGGGAAGCCCTACCCCGGCGGTGGCACCTAGGCACTGTGATCTGTTCCATTGACTTTCCAGGGTAGCACTTTCCAGCCCCTTTGTGATTTTCAGCAAAAAGGCAGCCTGGCAGGGTCTCTTCCTTAGAGTCATAAAAAGGTAACCCAAGGGAGTGCTTATTCAAGCTTCCCTGGTGCAAGAGGTGTTTTGTCTGTTAAGAAGGCCGCAACAATGGGTCTGCCCACCATGGTCCTAAGTTTCCAGTCTGAACAGACCTAGTCTCCAGAGCTCTCTGCTATGAGCACACACAATGGGGCAATAGCTCTGAGGAGTGTTCCTTGATGTACCCTGGCTTGGGGAAGCCCTACCACCTAGCCACTGTGCCCTCTCCACTGACTTTCCCTAGGTAGCACTTTCCAGCCCCTTGATGCTTTTCAACCAAATGCCAAGCCTGGCAGGGTCTCTTCCCTTAGATCACATAACAAAGTAGCCCATAGGGATTGCTTATTACAAGGAAACTGTTTTTGCTGTTAAGTAAGTCCAACAAGCGTCTAGTCTTCCAGCGCCGTTCAGTTTCCCAGTCAGAACAGACTTAGGTACTATTTTCGAGACTCCAGAGCCCTCTTCTAACAGAGCACACACATGGGCAATAGCTCTTGAAGTTTTTTTCCTTTGAGGTTTCCCCTTTTGGGGAAGACCCTACCGGGCGGGTGTGTGGGGCCTAGGCCACTGTGATCCTCTTATCGCACTGGACTTTCAGGATGTAGCTACTTTGGAGCAAGGTCCCTTGGCAATTTTCAGCCACAGGCAGCCTGGCAAGGGTCTTCTTCCTTACCATCATACAAGGATACCAGAAACAGTGGCTGAATATTCAGGGCCTCAATGGTACAAGACCTAACATTTGTCTGTATTAAATGAAAACCACAACAATGATCGTGCGCTTCAGGCCTCAAGGTTGCATACAGTCAGCAATAGACCTGTCGCTCGAACTCATATGCTACAGAGCCCACACATGGGGAAGACAATAGCTCTGAGAAGAGTGTTACCTTGAGGGTTCCACTATGACTTGTGGAAGATTCCTAAAAACTGACCACGGAAAACCTAGGCACTGTGGTCTTCTTTCCACTGACTTTGCCAGTAGCACATTTGTCAGCCCCTTGTCACATTTTCAGGCTCCAAAGTGCAGCAGCATCAGTTTCTTTATAGTAGATTTGCCATACAAGGTTAGACCCAAGGAAAGTGCATAACATCAAGCATCCCTTGGTTGGTAATAATGTGTTGAGTTGTCTGTTTATCTAGTAGCACAACAAACAATGGCTTCTGATCCATTCACGGCAAACTCAGATTACCCCAGTCCTGAGAACAAGCAGAACCTTTGTCCTCAATACAGTTCAATGACTTGATCAGACGCACACACAGTTGGGCAATTCATCTTATACCTGAGGAGTGTTCCTTAAAAAAATGAAGGTTCCCCTCAGAAATTGTAAGCTTTCAACCCGGGCCTTCCTTACGGTTACACTATAGGCTTAGCGCTGTGAAAAAATCTTCTCACACACTGACACTTTCCAGGTACACGTGTGACAACCAACTTGTTGAATATAAGAAATGTCAGCCAAAGGCAGAGCCTTGGGCAGGGGTTTCTCTTCCTTAGAGTCAAAAAGAGGTAACCCAAGGGAGTTTGAATTATTCCAAGCTTCCCTGCTGCAATGAGGTGTTTGGCTACGTACTGTTAAGAGGCCACAATCAACTGGGAAACTAGATTCCCAGGGTCCTATGGATCTTTAAGCTCATCATCAGTAACAGAGACCTAGCCGTGATACAGAGCTCTCTGCTACGGAGCACAACATAAGGGGCAAATAGCTCTGAACGAGTGACATTCCTTGATGTTCCCTGAGCTTTGGGGAAAGCCCTACCCGGGCGGTTGGGGCCTAGGAGCACTGTGGCCTTTCTTCCACCTACAGACTTTTCCAGTGTAGCAACTTTCCAAGCCGCCTTGTGATTTCAGCCAAAGGACAGCCTCGGCAGGTACTCTCTCTTCTTAACAGAACATATAAAAGGTTAGCCCAGAGGAGTGTATTATTCAACGGCTTCCCTGGTGTGAAGAGGTTTTTTGTCTGTTAAGAAGCACACACGCAATGGGTGCTGTTCCCATGACCAAATTTCCCATTCCCTCCAATTCTTTTCCCCAGTTCAGAACAGAACCTAGTTATGCATCTCCAGAAGCTCTGCCAACTTACTACGGCACACTATTTACATGGGGCACATAGCTCTGAGCGAGTGTTCCTTGAGGTTCCCTGGCTTGGGGAGGGCCCTACCACCGACTGCGGTGCGGTCTTTCTAGGCACTTTGTTGCTTCTTATTCACGGGCCTCCCCCGCCGCTCTTTTCTTTTCTTCCCCACTGACTTTCCGGGTTTTCTTTTAGCCAGCCTAACGGCACTGTGGCCTCTGGTCCACTGAAGCTTTCCACGAAGCAGTTTTCCTGCCCCATGTCTGATTTTCCGCCGAAGGCAATCGAGGCAGCGTCTCTTCCCTTAAGTCTTAAAAGGTAGCTCCAAGCGGAGTGCTTAGATCCAATCTTCCCTGGGGGCGGCGAAACAGGTTGTTTTGCTTGTTATGGAAGAGGGACCAACAGATGAAGGGTTTGCACTTTTCTATTCTTCTCTTTAGGCCATCCAGAGATATCATCCTAATATGACAACCTGCTAGTATCCCAAGCAGCTCCTCTCCAGCGTACAGGGAATTTTTTGTTCTTTTTTTCATTAGCTAAATACACATCTAATAGGAGGACACATTCATGTAGTCTTCATGAGGTGGTGATGGGGAACCAACTTTGTACGTAATAACCAAACTTGTCAAGAGGTCGCTTGGGTAAGGACTTCTAAAAGACACGGTTCTGTTGTCGGATTGAGTATTTGTTTTTTTGTTTTTATTCTTTGTTTTGATCCTCTAATTTGATATTGCTTTTTTTATTTATTTTTTTTTTTATTTTTTTTTTTCCAATATTTTATTTTTTTTTATATGAGGGACCTCCTACCCCCATAACTTTCCAGATATCATTTTCAACAGCCCCATTGTAGTGCTTTCAACCCCAAAATGGCAGCTCGGCACGGTACCTTCTTCCTTAGAGTCATAAAAGAATAGCCCAAGGGAGTGCTTAATCTAGACAACCCTGGTGCAAGAGGATGTGTTTTCTGTTTATAGTAGGTACATCAAAGAGTCTGCACCAGCGCCTGCAGTTTTCACCATTTTTATTGTTTTTCTCGTTTTCATTGTTAATTTTATTTTTCTATGCTTTTACCTTATTTTATTTTTTGTTTTCTTCTCTTCTTTATGTCATGTTTTGTATCTCTCTGCTACAGACACCCATTTGTGACAATAAGCCTGAGGAGTGATCACACTCAAACTACAAACACAAAAACTAAAAAAAACCTGGAGGCGACAAAAAAACAAATATTATACTTTTTGGGATTTTTTATTGTTTTTTTTTTTTATTATTTTTTTTTCCTTAACAACGAGGACGCACTTCAAAGATAGATGATCACTCCCTCCTAATCCATAGCCCAATTGATAGCTTCCTGTATCAGGATTTTTTTTTATCTCTAGTGGAGACTAGGACTAGATCTCTGACTTTTTATACTGGGAAAACAGAGGCTGCTGGAGCAAGCCCTCACAAATTATGATAGTAAGTCAACTTAAACAGAAAACAACCTCCTTTGCACCAAGTTTTTTTTTGTATTTCCATTCAGACAGAAAATCACTGTCCCCATGTGCTATTCTTATTTAATGACTCTAATGGTTTTTTTTCTTTTAGTGTTATTTTTTAGTTTTATCTTCTTTCTTTTGTTATTTTTTCTTGCCAGGCTACCTATTTGAGTTGAATCAACACAAAAGGGGGCAGTATTAAAAAAAGCTATCTTGTAGGTAAAACGTTTAAGGGAAAGGGCCCCAATGTGCCACGGCCCATACACCACTGTTCCCTTCCTATTTTTTTTGTAGAAGCCTTATAGGCCTCTCCTTCCCCAAGCCCCGTTATTCGTCAAAGTACAGCTGCACACCACAACTATCAAGAACTAAAATCGCCCAAAAGCCCTGCCCCATGGCTGCAAAGCGCATATCTGTATCAGAAGTAGTACTCTGGATACTACTACGCCATGTTACATGACTAGTAAACCAGAGGACCATAGGAGGACAAAAACCCCATTTGTTGATCCCCTCCTTCATAAAATAACAGCATTTAATACAACCTTATTAGGGCCTAAGGCAAGATATTGGATAATACACTACCACCCCTTATTAGTTGGTCTGACCTTTTATGATCATCAAGGAAGAGAACCCTGCCAGACTTGATGTTGACCTTCCTGATTCGTCTTTTTTTTATTTTTTTAAAATAATCCACAAGGGGCATCGAAAACGTGCTTTACTTGGGAAATGTCAGTGGAAGAATGGCTTCAATCAGTGCCTAGCAAGCGTGGTTAACACATGACAGTGGAAAGTTAGTCCCTCCCCTACATGCCTCCCTTCCGTCACCCCTCGCTCGTCTCACCTTCTCCAACCTCCACCGCCCGGACACACACCAGGTCCAGACCACCAACACATGGAAACTCTAAGCCTATCCAAAGTATATCAATACACACTCTATACATATCTCACCTTGTAGCGACCTCGGACATAAATAACATTTTTTATTACCCACATTTACCCATACCTACCCCCCTGTTTAACCTGGGTTTCCACCATCGATGACCCAGAGTTGACATCCTCCGTCCCCAACCCAAAAGATATGATAGCAAAATCCCTTCACACAGGCCATTTACTCTCTTTTTCTTTATTACTTTTAAACCGCCTCAAAGAAACCAGGGAAGCCAGGAATAAGCACTTATATACCTCCAAGGTTCATATCATCAACATTCTTAGTCTTTTATGTGTTTTCCTGGCGAGATCCACTAGGGAAACATGGCTTCTAGATACAGTAGTTTGCAAGCCCAGATTGTTTAAGTGGCTTTGTTTTAATGCTCTTCTTCTTTTAACATAATTCATATTTTCTCCTCTTCTGTTCTTTTGTGTAATAGCAATTATGAGGAGCAATATGAGGGTAAAGAATTATCACAAACTTCATTCAGAAATTGCCATACTTCTCAACTCTTGTCATTTTCCTTAAACGAATTTTGCTTCTTATTTCCTTTAATCTTGTACTGTGGTCGGTCTAAAAGGGCTTTATGAATACATTTTACTACAAATATATAAATTAATTAGTATTATTATGTAAAGAGAACCGGCTCGCTGCCATGCGTGTCTTTGGCAGAAAATTTCACAAGTGAGGGCTTGAAAGTGCTCACCATGCAAAATGTCCTGATGTGGAAGAGAGGGCCACATTGCATTCGCGGATTTTGGTTGATTTCCCTTTTTTTTCTCTTTTTTATCCTAGCCCCCCGGGTAGTCTTCCCCAAGCCAGTGAACATTCAAGGAACACTTTCTTTTCATAGCTGTATGTTGATCACCCGACAGGATTGTTGTGCTATCTTGTAACGTTGGACTGCTATTCTTTGGATCGATTCTGTAGGTATTGGTGTTCTGAGACTTAGTAGGAAATACTCAGGCCCTGAGGAGCAGTGATGCTCTTGTTTTGTGCTCTACCTTAAACAACAGACAAACAAACAGCTCTGTGGACAAGGGGATGCATGTTTAATATGCTACTGCCACTTGGTGATATTTTAGTTTTATGAGCTCTAGGTAGAGAAATCCTGCCATGTCGGGCTGCCTTTGGGTGCTGAAAACCGCTGCCATAAATGGGTCGTTGGCTGGAAACTGCTACCTGAGAAAGGGTCCAGTGGGGAAGATAATTCTTCTATTCTCTTTACAGTTTTTGTGCACTAGGTGCGCCAGCAACCGCCGAGTCCGGGTTAGGGCTTCCCGCTTTTTTTTTTAACACGGGAGGGAACCTCAAGGAAAGCACTACATCATGAGACTTTTAGCCCCAGACTTGGATTGTATGTGTGCTCTGTTTCAGAAGCTAGATGTTGGTTTTCGTGAGATAGGGCTCTGTAGATATGTTACTTTAGAGTCGATGTCTGTTCTGATGTGCGAATGATCTGTGTAGGAACCTCGGGAACCGACCCAAGCATTGTGTGCTATGGCATTCTTAAACCCAGACCAGACGAGCTCCTTGCAAGCAGGGTGAGCTCTGAATTAAGCACCTTTTTGGCCTTTTTTTGACTCTAAGGAAAGAGACCCAGCCAGGCTGCATTTGGCTGAAAAATCACAAAGATGGGACTGGTAAAGTGCCTAGCCTGGTCGACACTTGGAACGTCTAGTGGAATGACAGGCACAACAGTGCCTAAATGCCCCGTGCTATTCAGTTGTTTTCCGGGGTAGTGATGGCTCCCAAAAGCCAGGGAAACCTCGCAAGGAACAACTCCTCAGAGCTAATTCTCCCTCATGTGTGCTCTTAGTAATGCAGAGAGCTCTGGAGACTACTAGGTCTGTTCTTCTGTACTGGGAAACCGACAGGCCTGGGGGCAGACCCATTGTTGTGGAGCTTCTTAACAGACAAACACCTCCATAACACCAGTAGGGAAGCCTCTGAGCACCAGGGAAGCTTGAATAAGCACTCCCTTGGGCTACCTTTTTTATGACTCTAAGGAAGAGAGACCTGGCTAGGCTGCAGCTTTTGGTGCTTGAAAATCACAAAGGGGGCTTGAATAGTGTGATACCTTGTGAAAGTCATTGGAAGAGGGCTACAGTGCCTAGGTGCCACACCGCCCCAGATGTTAGAGGCTTCGCTTGTTTAGTGAAGCCCACAGGGAACCTCCTCAAGGAACACTCCTCAGGGTAGCTTTATTTCCCCATGGTGTTGCTCTGTAGGCAGATAGCTCTGGAGACTTGTGAAGGGCCTTGTGGTACTGTGTCTTGACGTTGTGTGGGGAATTCGAGGTCCTCTCGGAAGTCAGACCTCCGCAGTGTGCTGTGCGCTTTTAAACACAGACGAACACATTTTGTCATCCAGGTGTTCCAAGCTTGGAATTAGCACTCCCTTGGGCTGTTACCTTTTTTCGGGATGTTACTTCTTTAAGGAAGAGTAAGAGCACCCTTGCCAGGCTGACATTGGGTCTCGAAAATCAGAAGTCGGCATGGAGTGAGCAGTTGTGCTAACAGGGAAAAGTCAAAGTGGAAGAAAACACAGTGCCCTAGGCCCCACCGCCCGTGATAGTGCTTCCCCCAAGCCAGGGAATCTAGAACGGTAACTACTCCCTCTAGAGAGCTATTGCTCCATTTGATGCTCTGGTAGCAGAGAGATCCTAGACTACTAGGTCTGTTCTGATCTGGAAACCTCAGGTACCTCGGCAACAGCAGAACCATTATTGTGGCTTACTTAACAGCCAAACACACCTATTGCACCAGGGAGCCCTAAAAAGCACTCTCCCTTGGGCTACCTTTTATGAATCCTCAGGAAACAGACCCCTGCCAGGCTGTCTTTGGGCTGTATGAAATAAAATTGGGGCTGGAAGAGTGCTAACACTGAAGGAAGTGCATGGGAAGGAGGCCACATTGGCTAGGCCCCCACCGCCCCGGGTAGGAATTCTTCAAAAACGCCGCGGCCTGAAGGAACACTCCTAGAGCGATTGCCCCATGTGAAATCTGGAATAAGCACTCCTCTTGGTGACTTTCTAGGTCTTTTGTGACTAGGAAGTAAGGAAACACCCAAAAACGCCATTGGTTGGGCCTGGATAACATCCTACTAAAGTTTCGCCACCTGCAGATTGGATAAGCACTCCAGTGACGACGTGCTATGAACGCTAGACAAGAGACCCGTAATTTTCGCTCCCCTTGGCTTCCACCAGTTTGAAGTGGATGGATAGTTCCTACGTCCCATGTCAGTGGAAGAGCCCACAAGTTTTAAGAAATAGCGCTTCGACAAAAACTGCTCCAAGCCAGAGTACGATCCTTATTGCATACTCTACACAGCGCTTTTTTCCTCATGTCTGCTCTCTGATAGAGAGGGCTATGGGGGGATTAATATGTCTGTTCTGGAATGGAAAACTGATGGACGTCGTGAAGGCATGACCCGCTGCTGAGGTACGTCTATAACACCAGCCAAACACCTCTTGCAAACCAGGGAAGCCTGAATCAGCCTCCCTGGGGAACCTTTTTATGAAAATAAGGAGAGACCCTGCTTGGACTGCCCTTTTTTTTTTTTTTTTTTCTTTTCTTCTTTCTTTTCTTGCTTTTATTTTTTCTTTTTTCTTTTTTTTAGGCTGAAAATCTTAAGCACTATGAAACAACAAAAAAACATGCCAGTGCCACAGGGCCAAAGTGCATAGGTGGGGAAAGTCAGTGGAAGTAGGCCACAGTGCCTAGGCCACCACCTCACCCTTCGCCAGCCCCAAGCGAGACACCCCCAAGGAAACCACTCCCCTGAGCTCATCCCCCATGTGCACCCTGTAGCACCCTCCTCTGCCCAGATTAGGTCACCCCTGACGGGGAAACGAGGTCGCGCCTCTCATCCCACTTCCCCTGGCACCGCCAGTAGGACGAGATCACTCTTGTACCAGGCTTCCATTTGTAAGCAGCCCCATGGGTGACCTCTTATGACTGTAAATACCAGACACCACCCTGCTGTAATTGGCTGAAAGTCACAAGGGGCTTGAATGATCTACTGCAGAGTCAGTGCAGAGTCCACCTTGCCAAGCGCCCCAACGCCCGGGTTAGGGGCATCCCCAAAGACAGGGACAATCTCAAGCAAAACTCCATCCAAACAAATCACGAGCACAGCTAATCCCCCCTTTGGTGCACTTTTTAGCAAGATGAGCTCTTGTGGAATAGGTCTGGTTCTGACCTGGGGGGGGAATCCTGAAGCTCGCCTAGGAGCAGAACACCATTGTTGTGGCATCACTTTCTTTCTTCACAACCACAGAAACGCAGACAAACACTTCTTGCACCAGGGAAGCTATT
>JAGTYA010000113.1:0-52292 GCA_024291935.2 Okapia johnstoni | reverse complement strand
ACATGGCGAAAAAAGCGCTGTGGAGGGTGCCTTCACGTTCCAGGGCACTGTCGAAGCCTTACCTGGGCTTTGGAGGCTAGGCACTGTGGCCTCTTTCACTGACTTTCCAGGTTTCACTTCCCAGCCCCTTGTGATTTTCAGCCAGATGCAGCCTTGCAGGGTCTCTTCCTTAGAGTCAAAAAAGGTAGCCCAAGGGACTGCTTATTCAGTCTTCCCTGGTGCAAGAGGTGTTTGGCTGTGAAGACGCCAGAACAATGGCTCTGCTCCCAGGGCCTCAGTTTCCAAGTCAGAACAGACCTAGTCTCCAGAGCCCTCTGTTACAGAGCAGACATGTGGAAAAAGCGCTGTGGTGGGTGCCTTCACGTTCCAGGGCACTGTCGACGCCTTACCTAGGCTTTGGAGGCTAGGCACTGTGGCCTCTTTCACTGACTTTCCAGGTATCACTTCCCAGCCCCTTGTGATTTTCAGCCAGATGCAGCCTTGCAGGGTCTCTTCCTTAGAGTCAAAAAAGGTAGCCCAAAGGACTGCTTATTCAGTCTTCCCTGGTGCAAGAGGTGTTTGGCTGTGAAGACGCCAGAACAATGGCTCTGCTCCCAGGGCCTCAGTTTCCCAGTGAGAACAGACCTAGTCTCCAGAGCTCTCTGCTACAGAGCAGACATGGGGAAATAGCTCTGAGGAGGGTTCCTTGAGGCTCCCTGCCTTGGGGAACCCTACTCGGGTGCTGGGGCCTTGGCACTGTGGACTCTTTCACTGACTTTCCAGGTATCACTTCCCAGCCCCTTGTGATTTTCTGCCAGATGCAGCCTTGCAGGGTCTCTTCCTTAGAGTCAAAAAACGTAGCCCAAGGGACTGCTTATTCAGTCTTCCCTGGTGCAAGAGGTGTTTGGCTGTGAAGACGCCAGAACAATGGCTCTGCTCCCAGGGCCTCAATTTCCCAGTCAGAACAGACCTAGTCTCCAGAGCTCTCTGCTACAGAGCAGACATGGGGAAATAGCTCTGAGGAGGGTTCTTTGAGGCTCCCTGCATTGGGGAAGCCCTACCTGGGTGCTGGGGCCTAGGCACTGTGGCCTCTTTCACTGACTTTCCAGGTATCACTTCCCAGCCCCTTGTGATTTTCAGCAAGATGCAGCCTTGCAGGGTCTCTTACTTAGAGTCAAAAAAGGTAGCCCAAGGGACTGCTTATTCAGTCTTCCCTGGTGCAAGAGGTGTTTGGCTGTGAAGACGCCAGAACAATGGCTCTGCTCCCAGGGCCTCAGTTTCCCAGTCAGAACAGACCTAGTCTCCAGAGCTCTCTGCTACAGAGCAGACATGGGGAAATAGCTCTGAGGAGGGTTCCTTGAGGCTCCCTGCCTTGGGGAAGCCCTTACCGGGTGCTGGGGCCTAGGCACTGTGGCCTCTTTCACTGACTTTCCAGGTATCACTTCCCAGCCCCTTGTGATTTTCAGCCAGATGCAGCCTTGCAGGGTTTCTTCCTTAGAGTCAAAAAAGTGAGCCCAAGGGACTGCTTATTCAGTCTTCCCTGGTGCAAGAGGTTTTTGGCTGTGAAGACGCCAGAACAATGGCTCTGCTCCCAGGGCCTCAGTTTCCCAGTCAGAACAGACCTAGTCTCCAGAGCTCTCTGCTACAGAGCAGACATGGGGAAAAAGCGCTGTGGACGTTGCCTTCACGTTCCAGGGCACTGTCGAAGCCTTACCTGGGCTTTGGAGCCTAGGCACTGTGGCCTCCTTCATTGACTTTCCAGGTATCACTTCCCAGCCCCTTGTGATTTTCAGCCAGATGCAGCCTTGCAGGGTCTCTTCCTTAGAGTCAAAAAAGGTAGTCCAAGGGAGTGCTTATTCAGTCTTCCCTGGTGCAAGAGGTGTTTGGCTGTGAAGACGCCAGAACAATGGCTCTGCTCCCAGGGCCTCAGTTTCCCAGTCAGAACAGACCTAGTCTCCAGAGCTCTCTGCTACAGAGCAGACATGGGGAAAAAGCTCTGTGGAGGGTTCCTTCAGGTTCCCTGCACTGGGGAAAGCCTTACCCGGGTGCTGGGGCCTAGGCACTGTGGCCTCTTTCACTGACTTTCCAGGTATCACTTCCCAGCCCCTTGTGATTTTCAGCCAGATGCAGCCTTGCAGGGTCTCTTCCTTAGAGTCAAAAAAGGTAGCCCAAGGGACTGCTTATTCAGTCTTCCCTGGTGCAAGAGGTGTTTGGCTGTGAAGACGCCAGAACAATGGCTCTGCTCCCAGGGCCTCAGTTTCCCAGTCAGAACAGACCTAGTCTCCAGAGCTCTCTGCTACAGAGCAGACATGGGGAAAAAAGCTCTGTGGAGGGTGCCTTCACGTTCCCTGGGCACTTGTCGAAGCCTTACCCGGGCTGCTGGGGCCTAGGCACTGTGGCCTCTTTCACTGACTTTCCAGGTATCACTTCCCAGCCCCTTGTGATTTTCAGCCAGATGCAGCCTTGCAGGGTCTCTTCCTTAGAGTCAAAAAAGGTAGCCCAAGGGACTGCTTATTCAGTCTTCCCTGGTGCAAGAGGTGTTTGGCTGTGAAGACGCCAGAACAATGGCTCTGCTCCCAGGGCCTCAGTTTCCCAGTCAGAACAGACCTAGTCTCCAGAGCTCTCTGCTACAGAGCAGACATGGGGAAAATAGCTCTGAGGAGGGTTCCTTCAGGTTCCCTGCCTTGGGGAAGCCTTACCCGGGTGCTGGAGGCCTAGGCACTGTGGCCTCTTTCACTGACTTTCCAGGTATCACTTCCCAGCCCCTTGTGATTTTCAGCCAGATGCAGCCTTGCAGGGTCTCTTCCTTAGAGTCAAAAAAGGTAGCCCAAGGGACTGCTTATTCAGTCTTCCCTGGTGCAAGAGGTGTTTGGCTGTGAAGACGCCAGAACAATGGCTCTGCTTCCAGGGCATCAGTTTCCCAGTCAGAACAGACCTAGTCTCCAGAGCTCTCTGCTACAGAGCAGACATGGGGAAAATAGCTCTGAGGAGGGTTGCTTGACGCTCCAGGGCACTGGGGAAGCCTTACCTGGGCTGCTGGGGCCTAGGCACTGTGGCCTCTTTCACTGACTTTCCAGGTATCACTTCCCAGCCCCTTGTGATTTTCAGCCAGATGCAGCCTTGCAGGGTCTCTTCCTTAGAGTCAAAAAAGGTAGCCCAAGGGACTGCTTATTCAGTCTTCCCTGGTGCAAGAGGTGTTTGGCTGTGAAGACGCCAGAACAATGGCTCTGCTCCCAGGGCCTCAGTTTCCCAGTCAGAACAGACCTAGTCTCCAGAGCTCTCTGCTACAGAGCAGACATGGGGAAATAGCTCTGAGGAGGGTGCCTTGAGGCTCCCTGCCTTGGGGAAGCCCTACCCGGGTGCTTTGGAGCCTAGGCACTGTGGCCTCTTTCACTGACTTTCCAGGTATCACTTCCCAGCCCCTTGTGATTTTCAGCCAGATGCAGCCTTGCAGGGTCTCTTCCTTAGAGTCAAAAAAGGTAGCCCAAGGGACTGCTTATTCAGTCTTCCCTGGTGCAAGAGGTGTTTGGCTGTGAAGACGCCAGAACAATGGCTCTGCTCCCAGGGCCTCAGTTTCCCAGTCAGAACAGACCTAGTCTCCAGAGCTCTCTGCTACAGAGCAGACATGGGGAAATAAGCCTTCACGATCCAGGGCACTGTCGAAGCCTTACCTGGGCTTTGGAGCCTAGGCACTGTGGCCTCTTTCACTGACTTTTCAGGTATCACTTCCCAGCCCCTTGTGATTTTCAGCCAGATGCAGCCTTTCAGGGTCTCTTCCTTAGATTCAAAAAAGGTAACCCAAGGGAGTGCTTATTAAGTCTTCCCTGGTGCAAGTGGAGTTTGGCTGTGAAGACTCCAGAACAATGGCTCTGCACCCAGGGCCTCAGTTTCCCAGTCAGAACAGACCTAGTCTCCAGAGCTCTCTGCTACAGAGCAGACATGGGAAAATAGCTCTGAGGGGGGTTCCTGGAGTCTCCCTGCCTTGGGGAAGCCCTACCCGGGTGCTGGGGCCTAGGAACTGTGGCCTCTTTCACTGACTTTCCAGGTATCACTTCCCAGCCCCTTGTGATTTTCAGCCAGATGCAGCCTTGCAGGGTCTCTTCCTTAGAGTCCAAAAAGGTAGCCCAAGGGACTGCTCATTCAGTCTTCCCTGGTGCAAGAGATGTTTGGCTGTGAAGACGCCAGAACAATGGCTCTGCTCCCAGGGCCTCAGTTTCCCAGTCAGAACAGACCTAGTCTCCAGAGCTCTCTGTTACAGAGCAGACATGGGGAAATAGCTCTGAGGAAGGTTCCTTGAGGCTCCCTGCCTTGCGGAAGCCCTACCCGGGTGCTGGGGCCTAGGCACTGTGGCTTCTTTCACTGAATTTCCAGGTATCACTTCCCAGCCCCTTGTGATTCTCAGCCAGATACAGCCTTTCAGGGTCTCTTCCTTAGAGTCAAAAAAGGTAGCCCAAGGGACTGCTTATTCAGTCTTCCCTGGTGCAAGAGGTGTTTGGCTGTGAAGACGCCAGAACAATGGCTCTGCTCCCAGGGCCTCAGTTTCCCAGTCAGAACAGACCTAGTCTCCAGAGCTCTCTGCTACAGAGCAGACATGGGGAAATAGCTCTGAGGAGGGTGCCTTCACGTTCCAGAGCACTGTCGAAGCCTTACCTGGGCTTTGGAGCCTGGGCACTGTGGCCTCTTTCACTGACTTTCCAGGTATCACTTCCCAGCCCCTTGTGATTTTCAGCCAGATGCAGCCTTGCAGGGTCTCTTCCTTAGAGTCCAAAAAGGTAGCCCAAAGGACTGCTCATTCAGTCTTCCCTGGTGCAAGAGATGTTTGGCTGTGAAGACGCCAGAACAATGGCTCTGCTCCCAGGGCCTCAGTTTCCCAGTCAGAACAGACCTAGTCTCCAGAGCTCTCTGCTACAGAGCAGACATGGGGAAATAGCTCTGAGGAGGGTTCCTTGAGGCTCCCTGCCTTGGGGAAGCCCTACCCGGGTGCTAGGGCCTAGGCACTGTGGCCTCCTTCACTGACTTTCCAGGTATCACTTCCCAGCCCCTTGTGATTTTCAGCCAGATGCAGCCTTGCAGGGTCTCTTCCTTAGAGTCAAAAAAGGTAGCCCAAGGGACTGCTTATTCAGTCTTCCCTGGTGCAAGAGGTGTTTGGCTGTGAAGACGCCAGAACAATGGCTCTGCTCCCAGGGCCTCAGTTTCCCAGTCAGAACAGACCTAGTCTCCAGAGCTCTCTGCTACAGAGCAGACATGGGGAAAAAAGCGCTGTGGAGGGTGCCTTCACGTTCCAGGGCACTGTCGAAGCCTTACCTGGGCTTTGGAGCCTAGGCACTGTGGCCTCTTTCACTGACTTTCCAGGTATCACTTCCCAGCCCCTTGTGATTTTCAGCCAGATGCAGCCTTGCAGGGTCTCTTCCTTAGAGTCAAAAAAGGTAGCCCAAGGGACTGCTTATTCAGTCTTCCCTGGTGCAAGAGGTGTTTGGCTGTGAAGACGCCAGAACAATGGCTCTGCTCCCAGGGCCTCAGTTTCCCAGTCAGAACAGACCTAGTCTCCAGAGCTCTCTGCTACAGAGCAGACATGGGGAAAAAGCTCTGAGGAGGGTTCCTTGAGGCTCCAGGCCACTGGGGGAAGCCCTACCCGGGTGCTGGGGCCTAGGCACTGTGGCCTCTTTCACTGACTTTCCAGGTATCACTTCCCAGCCCCTTGTGATTTTCAGCCAGATGCAGCCTTGCAGGGTCTCTTCCTTAGAGTCAAAAAAAAGTAGCCCAAGGGACTGCTTATTCAGTCTTCCCTGGTGCAAGAGGTGTTTGGCTGTGAAGACGCCAGAACAATGGCTCTGCTCCCAGGGCCTCAGTTTCCCAGTCAGAACAGACCTAGTCTCCAGAGCTCTCTGCTACAGAGCAGACATGGGGAAATAGCTCTGAGGAGGGTCCTTCACGTTCCAGAGCACTGTCGAAGCCCTTACCTGGGCTTTGGGGCCTAGGCACTGTGGCCTCTTTCACTGACTTTCCAGGTATCACTTCCCAGCCCCTTGTGATTTTCAGCCAGATGCAGCCTTGCAGGGTCTCTTCCTTAGAGTCAAAAAAGGTAGCCCAAGGGACTGCTTATTCAGTCTTCCCTGGTGCAAGAGATGTTTGGCTGTGAAGACGCCAGAACAATGGCTCTGCTCCCAGGGCCTCAGTTTCCCAGTCAGAACAGACCTAGTCTCCAGAGCTCTCTGCTACAGAGCAGACATGGGGAAATAGCTCTGAGGAGGGTTCCTTCAGCTCCAGAGCACTGTCGAAGCCCTTACCCGGGCTTTGGGGCCTAGGCACTGTGGCCTCCTTCACTGACTTTCCAGGTATCACTTCCCAGCCCCTTGTGATTTTCAGCCAGATGCAGCCTTGCAGGGTCTCTTCCTTAGAGTCAAAAAAGGTAGCCCAAGGGACTGCTTATTCAGTCTTCCCTGGTGCAAGAGGTGTTTGGCTGTGAAGACGCCAGAACAATGGCTCTGCTCCCAGGGCCTCAGTTTCCCAGTCAGAACAGACCTAGTCTCCAGAGCTCTCTGCTACAGAGCAGACATGGGGAAAAAGCGCTGTGCAGGGTGCCTTCACGATCCAGGGCACTGTCGAAGCCTTACCTGGGCTTTGGAGTCTAGGCACTGTGGCCTCTTTCACTGACTTTACAGGTATCACTTCCCAGCCCCTTGTGATTTTCAGCCAGATGCAGCCTTGCAGGGTATCTTCCTTAGAGTCAAAAAAGGTAGCCCAAGGGACTGCTTATTCAGTCTTCCCTGGTGCAAGAGGTGTTTGGCTGTGAAGACGCCAGAACAATGGCTCTGCTCCCAGGGCCTCAGTTTCCCAGTCAGAACAGACCTAGTCTCCAGAGCTCTCTGCTACAGAGCAGACATGGGGAAAAAGCGCTGTGGAGGGTGCCTTCACGTTCCAGGGCACTGACGAAGCCTTACCTGGGCTTTGGAGCCTAGGCACTGTGGCCTCTTTCACTGACTTTCCAGGTATCACTTCCCAGCCCCTTGTGATTTTCAGCCAGATGCAGCCTTGCAGGGTCTCTTCCATAGAGTCAAAAAAGGTAGCCCAAGGGACTGCTTATTCAGTCTTCCTCGGTGCAAGAGGTGTTTGGCTGTGAAGACGCCAGAACACTGACTCTGCTCCCAGGGCCTCAGTTTCCCAGTCAGAACAGACCTAGTCTCCAGAGCTCTCTGCTACAGAGCCGACATGGGGAAATAGCTCTGAGGAGCGTTCCTTGAGGCTCCCTGCCTTGGGGAAGCCCTACCCGGGTGCTGGGGCCTAGGCACTGTGGCCTCTTTCACTGACTTTCCAGGTATCACTTCCCAGCCCCTTGTGATTTTCAACCAGATGCAGCCTTGCAGGGTCTCTTCCTTAGAGTCAAAAAAGGTAGCCCAAGGGACTGCTTATTCAGTCTTCCCTGGTGCAAGAGGTGTTTGGCTGTGAAGACGCCAGAACAATTGCTCTGCTCCCAGGGCCTCAGTTTCCCAGTCAGAACAGACCTAGTCTCCAGAGCTCTCTGCTACAGAGCAGACATGGGGAAATAGCTCTGAGGAGGGTGCCTTCACGTTCCAGGGCACTGTCGAAGCCTTACCTGGGCTTTGGAGCCTAGGCACTGTGCCTCTTTCACTGACTTTCCAGGTATCACTTCCCAGCCCCTTGTGATTTTCAGCCAGATGCAGCCTTGCAGGGTCTCTTCCTTAGAGTCAAAAAAGGTAGCCCAAGGGACTGCTTATTCAGTCTTCCCTGGTGCAAGAGGTGTTTGGCTGTGAAGACGCCAGAACAATGGCTCTGCTCCCAGGGCCTCAGTTTCCCAGTCAGAACAGACCTAGTCTCCAGAGCTCTCTGCTACAGAGCAGACATGGGGAAAAAGCGCTGTGGAGGGTGCCTTCACGTTCCAGGGCACTGTCGAAGCCTTACCTGGGCTTTGGAGCCTAGGCACTGTGGCCTCTTTCACTGACTTTCCAGGTATCACTTCCCAGCCCCTTGTGATTTTCAGCCAGATGCAGCCTTGCAAGGTCTCTTCCTTAGAGTCAATAAAGGTAGCCCAAGGGACTGCTTATTCAGTCTTCCCTGGTGCAAGAGGTGTTTGGCTGTGAAGACGCCAGAACAATGGCTCTGCTCCCAGGGCCTCAGTTTCCCAGTCAGAACAGACCTAGTCTCCAGAGCTCTCTGCTACAGAGCAGACATGTGGAAAAAGCGCTGTGGAGGGTGCCTTCACGTTACCAGGCACTGTCGAAGCCTTACCTGGGCTTTGGAGCCTAGGCACTGTGGCCTCTTTCACTGACTTTTCAGGTATCACTGCCCAGCCCCTTGTGATTTTCAGCCAGATGCAGCCTTGCAGGGTCTCTTCCTTAGAGTCAAAAAAGGTAGCCCAAGTGACTGCTTATTCAGTCTTCCCTGGTGCAAGAGGTGTTTGGCTGTGAAGACTCCAGAACAATGGCTCTGCTCCCAGGGCCTCAGTTTCCCAGTCAGAACAGACCTAGTCTCCAGAGCTCTCTGCTACAGAGCAGATATGGGAAAATAGCTCTGAGGAGGGTTCCTTGAGGCTCCCTGCCTTGGGGAAGCCCTACCCGGGTGCTGGGGCCTAGGCACTGTGGCCTCTTTCACTGACTTTCCAGGTATCACTTCCCAGCCCCTTGTGATTTTCAGCCAGATGCAGCCTTGCAGGGTCTCTTCCTTAGAGTCCAAAAAGGTAGCCCAAGGGACTGCTCATTCAGTCTTCCCTGGTGCAAGAGGTGTTTGGCTGTGAAGACGCCAGAACAATGGCTCTGCTCCCAGGGCCTCAGTTTCCCAGTCAGAACAGACCTAGTCTCCAGAGCTCTCTGCTACAGAGCAGACATGGGGAAATAGCTCTGAGGAGGGTGCCTTCACGTTCCAGAGCACTGTCGAAGCCTTACCTGGGCTTTGGAGCCTAGGCACTGTGGCCTCTTTCACTGACTTTCCAGGTATCACTTCCCAGCCCCTTGTGATTTTCAGCCAGATGCAGCCTTGCAGGGTCTCTTCCTTAGAGTCAAAAAAGGTAGCCCAAGGGACTGCTTATTCAGTCTTCCCTGGTGCAAGAGGTGTTTGGCTGTGAAGACGCCAGAACAATGGCTCTGCTCCCAGGGCCTCAGTTTCCCAGTCAGAACAGACCTAGTCTCCAGAGCTCTCTGCTACAGAGCAGACATGGGGAAAAAGCGCTGTGCAGGGTGCCTTCACGATCCAGGGCACTGTCGAAGCCTTACCTGGGCTTTGGAGTCTAGGCACTGTGGCCTCTTTCACTGATTTTACAGGTATCACTTCCCAGCCCCTTGTGATTTTCAGCCAGATGCAGCCTTGCAGGGTATCTTCCTTAGAGTCAAAAAAGGTAGCCCAAGGGACTGCTTATTCAGTCTTCCCTGGTGCAAGAGGTGTTTGGCTGTGAAGACGCCAGAACAATGGCTCTGATCCCAGGGCCTCAGTTTCCCAGTCAGAACAGACCTAGTCTCCAGAGCTCTCTGCTACAGAGCAGACATGGGGAAAAAGCGCTGTGGAGGGTGCCTTCACGTTCCAGGGCACTGACGAAGCCTTACCTGGGCTTTGGAGCCTAGGCACTGTGGCCTCTTTCACTGACTTTCCAGGTATCACTTCCCAGCCCCTTTGTGATTTTCAGCCAGATGCAGCCTTGCAGGGTCTCTTCCTTAGAGTCAAAAAAGGTAGCCCAAGGGACTGCTTATTCAGTCTTCCCTGGTGCAAGAGGTGTTTGGCTGTGAAGACGCCAGAACACTGACTCTGCTCCCAGGGCCTCAGTTTCCCAGTCAGAACAGACCTAGTCTCCAGAGCTCTCTGCTACAGAGCCGACATGGGGAAATAGCTCTGAGGAGGGTTCCTTGAGGCTCCCTGCCTTGGGGAAGGGGTGCTGGGGCCTAGGCACTGTGGCCTCTTTCACTGACTTTCCAGGTATCACTTCCCAGCCCCTTGTGATTTTCAGCCAGATGCAGCCTTGCAGGGTCTCTTCCTTAGAGTCAAAAAAGGTAGCTTATTCAGTCTTCCCTGGTGCAAGAGGTGTTTGGCTGTGAAGACGCCAGAACAATGGCTCTGCTCCCAGGGCCTCAGTTTCCCAGTCAGAACAGACCTAGTCTCCAGAGCTCTCTGCTACAGAGCTACATGGGGAAAAAGCACTGTGGCCTCCTTCACGTTCCAGAGCACTGTCGAAGCCTTACCTGGGCTTTGGATCACTTCCCTGTGGCCTCTTTCATTTCCAGCCAGATGCCCAGCCCCTTGTGCAGGGATGCAGCCTTGCAGGGTCTTCCTTAGAGTCAGGACTGCTTATTCAGTCTTCCCTGGTGCAAGAGGTGTTTGGCTGTGAAGACGCCAGAACAATGGCTCTGCTCCCAGGGCCTCAGTTTCCCAGTCAGAACAGACCTAGTCTCCAGAGCTCTCTGCTACAGAGCAGACATGGGGAAAAAGCTCTGTGGAGGGTTCCTTCACGTTCCCTGGCACTGTGGGAAAGCCTTACCCTGGGCTTTGGAGCCTAGGCACTGTGGCCTCTTTCACTGACTTTCCAGGTATCACTTCCCAGCCCCTTGTGATTTTCAGCCAGATGCAGCCTTGCAGGGTCTCTTCCTTAGAGTCAAAAAAGGTAGCCCAAGGGACTGCTTATTCAGTCTTCCCTGGTGCAAGAGGTGTTTGGCTGTGAAGACGCCAGAACAATGGCTCTGCTCCCAGGGCCTCAGTTTCCCAGTCAGTCAGAACAGACCTAGTCTCCAGAGCTCTCTGCTACAGAGCAGACATGGGGAAAAAGCTCTGTGGAGGGTGCCTTCACGTTCCAGGGCACTGTCGAAGCCCTACCTGGGCTTTGGGGCCTAGGCACTGTGGCCTCTTTCACTGACTTTCCAGGTATCACTTCCCAGCCCCTTGTGATTTTCAGCCAGATGCAGCCTTGCAGGGTCTCTTCCTTAGAGTCAAAAAAGGTAGCCCAAGGGACTGCTTATTCAGTCTTCCCTGGTGCAAGAGGTGTTTGGCTGTGAAGAAGACCCAGAACAATGGCTCTGCTCCCAGGGCCTCAGTTTCCCAGTCAGAACAGACCTAGTCTCCAGAGCTCTCTGCTACAGAGCAGACATGGGGAAATAGCTCTGAGGAGGGTTCCTTGACGTTCCCTGGCTTGGGGAAGCCCTACCTGGTGCTTTGGAGCCTAGGCACTGTGGCCTCTTTCACTGACTTTCCAGTATCACTTCCCAGCCCCTTGTGATTTTCAGCCAGATGCAGCCTTGCAGGGTCTCTTCCTTAGAGTCAAAAAAGGTAGCCCAAGGGACTGCTTATTCAGTCTTCCCTGGTGCAAGAGGTGTTTGGCTGTGAAGACGCCAGAACAATGGCTCTGCTCCCAGGGCCTCAGTTTCCCAGTCAGAACAGACCTAGTCTCCAGAGCTCTCTGCTACAGAGCAGACATGGGGGAAATAGCTCTGTGGAGGGTGTTCCTTGAGGTTCTCCCTGCACTGGAAAGCCTTACCTGGTGCTTTGGGCCTAGGCACTGTGGCCTCTTTCACTGACTTTCCAGGTATCACTTCCCAGCCCCTTGTGATTTTCAGCCAGATGCAGCCTTGCAGGGTCTCTTCCTTAGAGTCAAAAAAGGTAGCCCAAGGGACTGCTTTTCAGTCTTCCCTGGTGCAAGAGGTGTTTGGGCTGTGAAAGACGCCAGAACAATGGCTCTGCTCCCAGGGCCTCAGTTTCCCAGTCAGAACAGACCTAGTCTCCAGAGCTCTCTGCTACAGAGCAGACATGGGGGAAAAAGCTCTGTGGAGGGTGCCTTCACGTTCCCAGGGCACTGTCGAAGCCTTACCTGGGCTTTGGAGCCTAGGCACTGTGGCCTCTTTCACTGACTTTCCAGGTATCACTTCCCAGCCCCTGTGATTTTCAGCCAGATGCAGCCTTGCAGGGTCTCTTCCTTAGAGTCAAAAAAGGTAGCCCAAGGGACTGCTTATTCAGTCTTCCCTGGTGCAAGAGAGGTTTTGGCTGTGAAGACGCCAGAACAATGGCTCTGCTCCCAGGGCCTCAGTTTCCCAGTCAGAACAGACCTAGTCTCCAGAGCTCTCTGCTACAGAGCAGACATGGGGAAAAAGCTCTGAGGAGGGTTCCCTTCACGTTCCAGGGCACTGTCGAAGCCTTACCCGGGTGCTTTGGAGCCTAGGCACTGTGGCCTCTTTCACTGACTTTCCAGGTATCACTTCCCAGCCCCTTGTGATTTTCAGCCAGATGCAGCCTTGCAGGGTCTCTTTCCTTAGAGTCAAAAAAGGTAGCCCAAGGGACTGCTTATTCAGTCTTCCCTGGTGCAAGAGGTGTTTGGCTGTGAAGACGCCAGAACAATGGCTCTGCTCCCAGGGGCCTCAGTTTCCCAGTCAGAACAGACCTAGTCTCCAGAGCTCTCTGCTACAGAGCAGACATGGGGAAAAAAGCTCTGAGGAGGGTTCCTTGAGGCTCCCTGGCACTGTCGGAAGCCCTACCCGGGTGCTTTGGGGCCTAGGCACTGTGGCCTCTTTCACTGACTTTCAGGTATCACTTCCCATTCCTTGTGATTTTCAGCCAGATGCAGCCTTGCAGGGTCTCTTCCTTAGAGTCAAAAAGGTAGCCCAAGGGACTGCTTATTCAGTCTTCCCTGGTGCAAGAGGTGTTTGGCTGTGAAGACGCCAGAACAATGGCTCTGCTCCCAGGGCCTCAGTTTCCCAGGCAGAACAGATCTAGTCTCCAGAGCTCTCTGCTACAGAGCCGACCTGGGGAAATAGCTCTAAGGAGGGTTCCTTGACGGTCCCTGCCTTGGGGAAGCCCTACCCGGGTGCTGGAGCCTAGGCACTGTGGCCTCTTTCACTGACTTTCCAGGTATCACTTCCCAGCCCCTTGTGATTTTCAGCCAGATGCAGCCTTGCAGGGTCTCTTCCTTAGAGTCAAAAAAGGTAGCCCAAGGGACTGCTTATTCAGTCTTCCCTGGTGCAAGAGGTGTTTGGCTGTGAAGACGCCAGAACAATGGTTCTGCTCCCAGGGCCTCAGTTTCACAGTCAGAACAGACCTAGTCTCCAGAGCTCTCTGCTACAGAGCAGACATGGGGAAAAAGCGCTGTGGAGGGTGCCTTCACGTTCCAGGGCACTGTCGAAGCCTTACCTGGGTTTGGAGCCTAGGCACTGTGGCCTCTTTCACTGACTTTCCAGGTATCACTTCCCAGCCCCTTGTGATTTTCAGCCAGATGCAGCCTTGCAGGGTCTCTTCCTTAGAGTCAAAAAAGGTAGCCCAAGGGACTGCTTATTCAGTCTTCCCCCTGGTGCAAGAGGTGTTTGGCTGTGAAGACGCCAGAACAATGGCTCTGCTCCCAGGGGCCTCAGTTTCCCAGTCAGAACAGACCTAGTCTCCAGAGCTCTCTGCTACAGAGCAGACATGGGGAAAAAGCGCTGAGGAGGGTGCCTTCACGTTCCAGGGCTTGGGGAAGCCTTACCTGGGTGCTGGAGGGCCTAGGCACTGTGGCCTCTTTTCACTGACTTTCCAGGTATCACTTCCCAGCCCCTTGTGATTTTCAGCCAGATGCAGCCTTGCAGGGTCTCTTCCTTAGAGTCAAAAAAGGTAGCCCAAGGGACTGCTTATTCAGTCTTCCCTGGTGCAAGAGGTGTTTGGCTGTGAAGACGCGACCAGAACAATGGCTCTGCTCCCAGGGCCTCAGTTTCCCAGTCAGAACAGACCCTAGTCTCCAGAGCTCTCTGCTACAGAGCAGACATGGGGAAAAAGCTCTGAGGAGGGTTCCTTGACGCTTCCAGGGCTTGTCGAAGCCCTACCTGGGCTGCTGGAGCCTAGGCACTGTGGCCTCTTTCACTGACTTTCCAGGTATCACTTCCCAGCCCCTTGTGATTTTCAGCCAGATGCAGCCTTGCAGGGTCTCTTCCTTAGAGTCAAAAAAGGTAGCCCAAGGGGATGCTTATTCAGTCTTCCCTGGTGCAAGAGGTGTTTGGCTGTGAAGACGCCAGAACAATGGCTCTGCTCCCAGGGCCTCAGTTTCCCAGTCAGAACAGACCTAGTCTCCAGAGCTCTCTGCTACAGAGCAGACATGGGGAAAAAGCTCTGTGGAGGGTTTTCACGTTTCCAGGTATCACTTCCCAGCCACCTTGTGATTTTCAGCCAGATGCAGCCTTGCAGGGTCTCTTCCTTAGAGTCAAAAAAAGGTAGCCCAAGGGACTGCTTATTCAGTCTTCCCTGGTGCAAGAGGTGTTTGGCTGTGAAGACGCCAGAACAATGGCTCTGCTCCCAGGGCCTCAGTTTCCCAGTCAGAACAGACCTAGTCTCCAGAGCTCTCTGCTACAGAGCAGACATGGGGAAAAAGCGCTGTGGAGGAGGGTTCCTTGAGGCTCCAGGGCACTGTCGAAGCCTTACCTGGGTTTGGAGCCTAGGCACTGTGGCCTCTTTCACTGACTTTCCAGGTATCACTTCCCAGCCCCTTGTGATTTTCAGCCAGATGCAGCCTTGCAGGGTCTCTTCCTTAGAGTCAAAAAAGGTAGCCCAAGGGACTGCTTATTCTTATTCAGTCTTCCCTGTGCAAAGAGGTGTTTGGCTGTGAAGACGCCAGAACAATGGCTCTGCTCCCAGGGCCTCAGTTTCCCAGTCAGAACAGACCTAGTCTCCAGAGCTCTCTGCTACAGAGCAGACATGGGGAAAAAGCGCTGTGGAGGGTGCCTTCACGTTCCCAGGGCACTGTCGAAGCCTTACCTGGGCTTTGGAGCCTAGGCACTGTGGCCTCTTTCACTGACTTTCCAGGTATCACTTCCCAGCCCCTTGTGATTTTCAGCCAGATGCAGCCTTGCAGGGTCTCTTCCTTAGAGTCAAAAAAGGTAGCCCAAGGGACTGCTTATTCAGTCTTCCCTGGTGCAAGAGGTGTTTGGCTGTGAAGACGCCAGAACAATGGCTCTGCTCCCAGGGCCTCAGTTTCCCAGTCAGAACAGACCTAGTCTCCAGAGCTCTCTGCTACAGAGCAGACATGGGGAAATAGCTCTGAGGAGGGTTCCTTCACGCTCCAGGGCACTGTCGAAGCCTTACCCGGGTGCTGGGGCCTAGGCACTGTGGCCTCTTTCACTGACTTTCCAGGTATCACTTCCCAGCCCCTTGTGATTTTCAGCCAGATGCAGCCTTGCAGGGTATCTTCCTTAGAGTCAAAAAAAATGGTAGCCCAAGGGACTGCTTATTCAGTCTTCCCTGGTGCAAGAGGTGTTTGGCTGTGAAGACGCCAGAACAAATGGCTCTGCTCCCAGGGCCTCAGTTTCCCAGTCAGAACAGACCTAGTCTCCAGAGCTCTCTGCTACAGAGCAGACATGGGGAAAATAGCTCTGAGGAGGGTTCCTTCACGTTCCAGGGCACTGTCGAAGCCCTACCTGGGCTTTGGGGCCTAGGCACTGTGGCCTCTCTTTCACTGACTTTCCAGGTATCACTTCCCAGCCCCTTGTGATTTTTTTCAGCCAGATGCAGCCTTGCAGGGTCTCTTCCTTAGAGTCAAAAAAAGGTAGCCCAAGGGACTGCTTATTCAGTCTTCCCTGGTGCAAGAGGTGTTTGGCTGTGAAGACGCCAGAACAATGGCTCTCCTCCCAGGGCCTCAGTTTCCCAGTCAGAACAGACCTAGTCTCCAGAGCTCTCTGCTACAGAGCAGACATGGGGAAAAAGCTGCAGCCTTGAGGAGGGTTCCTTGAGGCTCCCTGGGCCAGGGGAAGCCCTTACCTGGGACTGCTTGGGGGAGCCTAGGCACTGTGGCCTCTTTCACTGACTTTCCAGGTATCACTTCCCAGCCCCTTTGTGATTTTCAGCCAGATGCAGCCTTGCAGCAGGGTCTCTTCCTTAGAGTCAAAAAAGTCGGTAGCCCAAGGGACTGCTTATTCAGTCTTCCCTGGTGCAAGAGGTGTTTTGGCTGTGAAGACGCCAGAACAATGGCTCTGCTCCCAGGGCCTCAGTTTCCCAGTCAGAACAGACCTAGTCTCCAGAGCTCTCTGCTACAGAGCAGACATGGGGAAAAAGCTCTGTGGAGGGTTCCTTCACGTTCCTGCCTTGTCGAAGCCCTTACCCGGGTGCTGGGAGCCTAGGCACTGTGGCCTCTTTCACTGACTTTCCAGGTATCACTTCCCAGCCCCTTGTGATTTTCAGCCAGATGCAGCCTTGCAGGGTCTTCCTTAGAGTCTTAGGTAGTCAGTCAAAAAAGGTAGCCCAAGGGACTGCTTATTCAGTCTTCCCCAGGTGCAAGAGGTGTTTGGCTGTGAAGAGACTCTGCCAGAACAATGGGGCTCTGCTCAGGGGGCTCAGTTTCCCCAGTCAGAACAGACCTAGTCTCCAGAGCTCTCTGCTACAGAGCAGACATGGGGAAAAAAGCTCTGAGGAGGGGTCCTTCCTTAGAGTCACGTTCCAGGGGAACTGTCGAAGCCCTCCCTGGCTTTGGTGTTTGGCTGTGAAAGACGCCAGCACTGTGGCCTCTTTCACTGACTTTCCAGGTATCTCACTTCCCAGCCCCTTGTGATTTTCAGCCAGATGCAGCCTTGCAGGGTCTCTTCCTTAGAGTCAAAAAAGGTAGCCCAAGGGACTGCTTATTCAGTCTTCCCTGGTGCAAGAGGTGTTTGGCTGTGAAGACGCCAGAAACAATGGCTCTGCTCCCAGGGCCTCAGTTTCCCAGTCAGAACAGACCTAGTCTCCAGAGCTCTCTGCTGCTACAGAGCAGACATGGGGAAAAAGCTCTGAGGAGGGTGCCTTCACGTTCCAGGGCACTGTCGAAGCCTTACCTGGGGCTTTGGAGCCTAGGCACTGTGGCCTCTTTCACTGACTTTCCAGGTATCACTTCCCAGCCCCTTGTGATTTTCAGCCAGATGCAGCCTTGCAGGGTCTCTCTTCCTTAGAGTCAAAAAAGGTAGCCCAAGGGACTGCTTATTCAGTCTTCCCTGGTGCAAGAGGTGTTTGGCTGTGAAGACGCCAGAACAATGGCTCTGCTCCCAGGGCCTCAGTTTCCCAGTCAGAACAGACCTAGTCTCCAGAGCTCTCTGCTACAGAGCAGACATGGGGAAAAAGCTCTGAGGAGGGTTCCTTCACGTTCCAGGGCACTGTCGAAGCCTTACCTGGGCTTTGGAGCCTAGGCACTGTGGCCTCTTTCACACTGACTTTCCAGGTATCACTTCCCAGCCCCTTGTGATTTTCAGCCAGATGCAGCCTTGCAGGGTCTCTTCCTTAGAGTCAAAAAAGGTAGCCCAAGGACTGCTTATTCAGTCTCTTCCCTGGTGCAAGAGGTGTTTGGCTGTGAAGACGCCAGAACAATGGCTCTGCTCCCAGGGCCTCAGTTTCCCAGTCAGAACAGACCTAGTCTCCAGAGCTCTCTGCTACAGAGCAGACATGGGGAAAAGCTCTGAGGAGGGTTCCTTTCAGGTTCCAGGCCTTGTCGAAGCCCTACCCGGGCTGGGGAGCCTAGGCACTGTGGCCTCTTTCACTGACTTTCCAGGTATCACTTCCCAGCCCCTTGTGATTTTCAGCCAGATGCAGCCTTGCAGGGTCTCTTCCTTAGAGTCAAAAAAGGTAGCCCAAGGGACTGCTTATTCAGTCTTCCCTGGTGCAAGAGGTGTTTGGCTGTGAAGACGCCAGAAGAACAATGGCTCTGCTCCCAGGGCCTCAGTTTCCCAGTCAGAACAGACCTAGTCTCCAGAGCTCTCTGCTACAGAGCAGACATGGGGAAAAAGCGCTGTGGAGGGTGCCTTCACGTTCCAGGGCACTGTCGAAGCCCTACCCTGGTGCTTTGGAGCCTAGGCACCGTGGCCTCTTTCACTGACTTTCCAGGTATCACTTCCCAGCCCCTTGTGATTTTCAGTCAGATGCAGCCTTGCAGGGTCTCTTCCTTAGAGTCAAAAAAGGTAGCCCAAGGGACTGCTTATTCAGTCTTCCCTGGTGCAAGAGGTGTTTGGCTGTGAAGACGCCAGAACAATGGCTCTGCTCCCAGGGCCTCAGTTTCCCAGTCAGAACAGACCTAGTCTCCAGAGCTCTCTGCTACAGAGCAGACATGGGGGAAAAAGCTCTGAGGAGGGTGCCTTCACGTTCCCTGGCACTGTCGAAGCCCTACCCGGGCTTTGGGGCCTAGGCACTGTGGCCTCTTTCACTGACTTTCCAGGTATCACTTCCCAGCCCCTTGTGATTTTCAGCCAGATGCAGCCTTGCAGGGTCTCTTCCTTAGAGTCAAAAAAAGGTAGCCCAAGGGACTGCTTATTCAGTCTTCCCTGGTGCAAGAGGTGTTTGGCTGTGAAGACGCCAGAACAATGGCTCTGCTCCCAGGGCCTCAGTTTCCCAGTCAGAACAGACCTAGTCTCCAGAGCTCTCTGCTACAGAGCAGACATGGGGAAAAAGCTCTGAGGAGGGTGCCTTCACGTTCCCTGGCACTGTCGAAGCCTTACCTGGGCTTTGGGGCCTAGGCACTGTGGCCTCTTTCACTGACTTTCCAGGTATCACTTCCCAGCCCCTTGTGATTTTCAGCCAGATGCAGCCTTGCAGGGTCTCTTCCTTAGAGTCAAAAAAGGTAGCCCAAGGGACTGCTTATTCAGTCTTCCCTGGTGCAAGAGGTGTTTGGCTGTGAAGACGCCAGAACAATGGCTCTGCTCCCAGGGCCTCAGTTTCCCAGTCAGAACAGACCTAGTCTCCAGAGCTCTCTGCTCTCTCTGCTACAGAGCAGACATGGGGAAAAAGCTCTGAGGAGGGTTCCTTGAGGCTCCCTGCCTTGTCGAAGCCTACCCTGGGCTGGGGCCTAGGCACTGTGGCCTCTTTCACTGACTTTCCAGGTATCACTTCCCAGCCCCTTGTGATTTTCAGCCAGATGCAGCCTTGCAGGGTCTCTTCCTTAGAGTCAAAAAAGGTAGCCCAAGGGACTGCTTATTCAGTCTTCCCTGGTGCAAGAGGTGTTTTGGGCTGTGAAGACGCCAGAACAATGGCTCTGCTCCCAGGGCCTCAGTTTCCCAGTCAGAACAGACCTAGTCTCCAGAGCTCTCTGCTACAGAGCAGACATGGGGAAATAGCTCTGAGGAGGGTTCCTTCAGGCTCCAGGGCACTGGGGAAGCCCTACCCGGGTGCTGGGGCCTAGGCACTGTGGCCTCTTTCACTGACTTTCCAGGTATCACTTCCCAGCCCCTTGTGATTTTCAGCCAGATGCAGCCTTGCAGGGTCTCTTCCTTAGAGTCAAAAAAAAGTAGCCCAAGGGACTGCTTATTCAGTCTTCCCTGGTGCAAGAGGTGTTTGGCTGTGAAGACGCCAGAACAATGGCTCTGCTCCCAGGGCCTCAGTTTCCCAGTCAGAACAGACCTAGTCTCCAGAGCTCTCTGCTACAGAGCAGACATGGGGAAAAAGCGCTGTGGAGGGTGCCTTCACGTTCCAGGGCACTGTCGAAGCCTTACCTGGGCTTTGGAGCCTAGGCACACTGTGGCCTCTTTCACTGACTTTCCAGGTATCACTTCCCAGCCCCTTGTGATTTTCAGCCAGATGCAGCCTTGCAGGGTCTCTTCCTTAGAGTCAAAAAAGGTAGCCCAAGGGACTGCTTATTCAGTCTTCCCTGGTGCAAGAGGTGTTTGGCTGTGAAAACGCCAGAACAATGGCTCTGCTCCCAGGGCCTCAGTTTCCCAGTCAGAACAGACCTAGTCTCCAGAGCTCTCTGCTACAGAGCAGACATGGGGAAAAAGCTCTGAGGAGGGTTCCTTGAGGCTCCCTGCCTTGGGGAAGCCCTACCCGGGTGCTGAGGCCTAGGCACTGTGGCCTCTTTCACTGACTTTCCAGGTATCACTTCCCAGCCCCTTGTGATTTTCAGCCAGATGCAGCCTTGCAGGGTCTCTTCCTTAGAGTCAAAAAAGGTAGCCCAAGGGACTGCTTATTCAGTCTTCCCTGGTGCAAGAGGTGTTTGGCTGTGAAGACGCCAGAACAATGGCCTCTGCTCCCAGGGCCTCAGTTTCCCAGTCAGAACAGACCTAGTCTCCAGAGCTCTCTGCTACAGAGCAGACATGGGGAAAAAGCGCTGTGGAGGGTGCCTTCACGTTCCAGGGCACTGTCGAAGCCTTACCTGGCTTTGGAGCCTAGGCACTGTGGCCTCTTTCACTGACTTTCCAGGTATCACTTCCCAGCCCCTTGTGATTTTCAGCCAGATGCAGCCTTGCAGGGTCTCTTCCTTAGAGTCAAAAAAAGGTAGCCCAAGGGACTGCTTATTCAGTCTTCCCTGGTGCAAGAGGTGTTTGGCTGTGAAGACGCCAGAACAATGGCTCTGCTCCCAGGGCCTCAGTTTCCCAGTCAGAACAGACCTAGTCTCCAGAGCTCTCTGCTACAGAGCAGACATGGGGAAAAAGCTCTGAGGAGGGTTCCTTGAGGTTCCCTGCCTTGGGGAAGCCCTACCCGGGCTTTGGGGCCTAGGCACTGTGGCCTCTTTCACTGACTTTTCCAGGTATCACTTCCCAGCCCCTTGTGATTTTCAGCCAGATGCAGCCTTGCAGGGTCTCTTCCTTAGAGTCAAAAAAGGTAGCCCAAGGGACTGCTTATTCAGTCTTCCCTGGTGCAAGAGGTGTTTGGCTGTGAAGACGCCAGAACAATGGCTCTGCTCCCAGGGCCTCAGTTTCCCAGTCAGAACAGACCTAGTCTCCAGAGCTCTCTGCTACAGAGCAGACATGGGGAAATAGCTCTGAGGAGGGTTCCTTGAGGCTCCCTGCCTGTCGGAAGCCCTACCTGGGTGCTGGGGCCTAGGCACTGTGGCCTCTTTCACTGACTTTCCAGGTATCACTTCCCAGCCCCTTGTGATTTTCAGCCAGATGCAGCCTTGCAGGGTCTCTTCCTTAGAGTCAAAAAAGGTAGCCCAAGGGACTGCTTATTCAGTCTTCCCTGGTGCAAGAGGTGTTTGGCTGTGAAGACGCCAGAACAATGGCTCTGCTCCCAGGGCCTCTCAGTTTCCCAGTCAGAACAGACCTAGTCTCCAGAGCTCTCTGCTACAGAGCAGACATGGGGAAAAAGCGCTGTGGAGGGTGCCTTCACGTTCCAGGGCACTGTCGAAGCCTTACCTGGGCTTTGGAGCCTAGGCACTGTGGCCTCTTTCACTGACTTTCCAGGTATCACTTCCCAGCCCCTTGTGATTTTCAGCCAGATGCAGCCTTGCAGGGTCTCTTCCTTAGAGTCAAAAAAGGTAGCCCAAGGGACTGCTTATTCAGTCTTCCCTGGTGCAAGAGGTGTTTTGGCTGTGAAGACGCCAGAACAATGGCTCTGCTCCCAGGGCCTCAGTTTCCCAGTCAGAACAGACCTAGTCTCCAGAGCTCTCTGCTACAGAGCAGACATGGGGAAAAAGCGCTCTGAGGAGGGTTCCTTGAGGTTCCCTGCCTTGTCGAAGCCCTACCCGGGCTTTGGAGCCTAGGCACTGTGGCCTCTTTCACTGACTTTCCAGGTATCACTTCCCAGCCCCTTGTGATTTTCAGCCAGATGCAGCCTTGCAGGGTCTCTTCCTTAGAGTCAAAAAAGGTAGCCCAAGGGACTGCTTATTCAGTCTTCCCTGGTGCAAGAGGTGTTTGGCTGTGAAGACGCCAGAACAATGGCTCTGCTCCCAGGGCCTCAGTTTCCCAGTCAGAACAGACCTAGTCTCCAGAGCTCTCTGCTACAGAGCAGACATGGGGAAAAAGCTCTGTGGAGGGTGCCTTCACGTTCCAGGGCACTGTCGAAGCCTTACCTGGGCTTTGGAGCCTAGGCACTGTGGCCTCTTTCACTGACTTTCCAGGTATCACTTCCCAGCCCCTTGTGATTTTCAGCCAGATGCAGCCTTGCAGGGTCTCTTCCTTAGAGTCAAAAAAGGTAGCCCAAGGGACTGCTTATTCAGTCTTCCCTGGTGCAAGAGGTGTTTGGCTGTGAAGACGCCAGAACAATGGCTCTGCTCCCAGGGCCTCAGTTTCCCAGTCAGAACAGACCTAGTCTCCAGAGCTCTCTGCTACAGAGCAGACATGGGGAAAAAGCTCTGTGGAGGGTGCCTTCACGTTCCAGGGCACTGTCGAAGCCTTACCTGGGCTTTGGAGCCTAGGCACTGTGGCCTCTTTCACTGACTTTCCAGGTATCACTTCCCAGCCCCTTGTGATTTTCAGCCAGATGCAGCCTTGCAGGGTCTCTTCCTTAGAGTCAAAAAAGGTAGCCCAAGGGACTGCTTATTCAGTCTTCCCTGGTGCAAGAGGTGTTTGGCTGTGAAGACGCCAGAACAATGGCTCTGCTCCCAGGGCCTCAGTTTCCCAGTCAGAACAGACCTAGTCTCCAGAGCTCTCTGCTACAGAGCAGACATGGGGAAAAAGCTCTGAGGAGGGTTCCTTGAGGTTCCAGGCCACTGGGGAAGCCCTACCCGGGTGCTGGGGCCTAGGCACTGTGGCCTCTTTCACTGACTTTCCAGGTATCACTTCCCAGCCCCTTGTGATTTTCAGCCAGATGCAGCCTTGCAGGGTCTCTTCCTTAGAGTCAAAAAAGGTAGCCCAAGGGACTGCTTATTCAGTCTTCCCTGGTGCAAGAGGTGTTTGGCTGTGAAGACGCCAGAACAATGGCTCTGCTCCCAGGGCCTCAGTTTCCCAGTCAGAACAGACCTAGTCTCCAGAGCTCTCTGCTACAGAGCAGACATGGGGAAAAAGCGCTGTGGAGGGTGCCTTCACGTTCCAGGGCACTGTCGAAGCCTTACCTGGGCTTTGGAGCCTAGGCACTGTGGCCTCTTTCACTGACTTTCCAGGTATCACTTCCCAGCCCCTTGTGATTTTCAGCCAGATGCAGCCTTGCAGGGTCTCTTCCTTAGAGTCAAAAAAGGTAGCCCAAGGGACTGCTTATTCAGTCTTCCCTGGTGCAAGAGGTGTTTGGCTGTGAAGACGCCAGAACAATGGCTCTGCTCCCAGGGCCTCAGTTTCCCAGTCAGAACAGACCTAGTCTCCAGAGCTCTCTGCTACAGAGCAGACATGGGGAAATAGCTCTGAGGAGGGTTCCTTCACGTTCCAGGGCACTGTCGAAGCCTTACCTGGGCTTTGGAGCCTAGGCACTGTGGCCTCTTTCACTGACTTTCCAGGTATCACTTCCCAGCCCCTTGTGATTTTCAGCCAGATGCAGCCTTGCAGGGTCTCTTCCTTAGAGTCAAAAAAGGTAGCCCAAGGGACTGCTTATTCAGTCTTCCCTGGTGCAAGAGGTGTTTGGGCTGTGAAGACGCCAGAACAATGGCTCTGCTCCCAGGGCCTCAGTTTCCCAGTCAGAACAGACCTAGTCTCCAGAGCTCTCTGCTACAGAGCAGACATGGGGAAAAAGCTCTGTGGAGGGTGCCTTCACGTTCCAGGGCACTGTCGAAGCCTTACCTGGGCTTTGGAGCCTAGGCACTGTGGCCTCTTTCACTGACTTTCCAGGTATCACTTCCCAGCCCCTTGTGATTTTCAGCCAGATGCAGCCTTGCAGGGTCTCTTCCTTAGAGTCAAAAAAGGTAGCCCAAGGGACTGCTTATTCAGTCTTCCCTGGTGCAAGAGGTGTTTGGCTGTGAAGACGCCAGAACAATGGCTCTGCTCCCAGGGCCTCAGTTTCCCAGTCAGAACAGACCTAGTCTCCAGAGCTCTCTGCTACAGAGCAGACATGGGGAAAAAGCGCTGTGGAGGGTGCCTTGACGTTCCCACGTTCCAGGGCACTGTCGAAGCCCTTACTACCTGGGCTTTGGAGCCTAGGCACTGTGGCCTCTTTCACTGACTTTCCAGGTATCACTTCCCAGCCCCCTTGTGATTTTCAGCCAGATGCAGCCTTGCAGGGTCTCTTCCTTAGAGTCAAAAAAGGTAGCCCAAGGGACTGCTTATTCAGTCTTCCCTGGTGCAAGAGGTGTTTGGCTGTGAAGACGCCAGAACAATGGCTCTGCTCCCAGGGCCTCAGTTTCCCAGTCAGAACAGACCTAGTCTCCAGAGCTCTCTGCTACAGAGCAGACATGGGGAAAAAGCGCTGTGGAGGGTGCCTTCACGTTCCAGGGCACTGTCGAAGCCTTACCTGGGCTTTGGAGCCTAGGCACTGTGGCCTCTTTCACTGACTTTCCAGGTATCACTTCCCAGCCCCTTGTGATTTTCAGCCAGATGCAGCCTTGCAGGGTCTCTCTCCTTAGAGTCAAAAAAGGTAGCCCAAGGACTGCTTATTCAGTCTTCCCTGGTGCAAGAGGTGTTTGGCTGTGAAGACGCCAGAACAATGGCTCTGCTCCCAGGGCCTCAGTTTCCCAGTCAGAACAGACCTAGTCTCCAGAGCTCTCTGCTACAGAGCAGACATGGGGAAATAGCTCTGAGGAGGGTTCCTTGAGGCTCCCTGCCACTGTGGGGAAGCCCTACCCGGGTGCTGGGGCCTAGGCACTGTGGCCTCTTTCACTGACTTTCCAGGTATCACTTCCCAGCCCCTTGTGATTTTCAGCCAGATGCAGCCTTGCAGGGTCTCTTCCTTAGGAGTCAAAAAAGGTAGCCCAAGGGACTGCTTATTCAGTCTTCCCTGGTGCAAGAGGTGTTTGGCTGTGAAAACGCCAGAACAATGGCTCTGCTCCCAGGGCCTCAGTTTCCCAGTCAGAACAGACCTAGTCTCCAGAGCTCTCTGCTACAGAGCAGACATGGGGGAAAAAGCTCTGAGGAGGTGTTTCAGGTTCCCTGCACTGTCGAAGCCCTACCCGGGTGCTGGGGCTAGGCACTGTGGCCTCTTTCACTGACTTTCCAGGTATCACTTCCCAGCCCCTTGTGATTTTCAGCCAGATGCAGCCTTGCAGGGTCTCTTCCTTAGTCAAAAAAAAAGCCCAAGGGACTGCTTATTCAGTCTTCCCTGGTGCAAGAGGTGTTTGGCTGTGAAGACGCCAGAACAATGGCTCTGCTCCCAGGGCTCAGTTTCCCAGTCAGAACAGACCTAGTAGTCTCCAGAGCTCTCTGCTACAGAGCAGACATGGGGAAAAAGCTGTGGGAGGTGCCCTTCACGTTCCAGGGCTTGTCGAAGCCTTCTACCTGGGCTTTGGGGCCTAGGCACTGTGGCCTCTTTCACTGACTTTCCAGGTATCACTTCCCAGCCCCTTGTGATTTTCAGCCAGATGCAGCCTTGCAGGGTCTCTTCCTTAGAGTCAAAAAAGGTAGCCCAAGGGACTGCTTATTCAGTCTTCCCTGGTGCAAGAGGTGTTTGGCTGTGAAGACGCCAGAACAATGGCTCTGCTCCCAGGGCCTCAGTTTCCCAGTCAGAACAGACCTAGTCTCCAGAGCTCTCTGCTACAGAGCAGACATGGGGAAAAGCTCTGAGGAGGGTGCCTTGAGGTTCCCTGGCTTGGGGAAGCCCTACCTGGGCTGGGGCCTAGGCACTGTGGCCTCTTTCACTGACTTTTCAGGTATCACTTCCCAGCCCCTTGTGATTTTCAGCCAGATGCCTTGCAGGGTCTCTTCCTTAGAGTCAAAAAAAAGGTAGCCCAAGGGACTGCTTATTCAGTCTTCCCTGGTGCAAGAGGTGTTTGGCTGTGAAGACGCCAGAACAATGGCTCTCTCCCAGGGCCTCAGTTTCCCAGTCAGAACAGACTAGTCTCCAGAGCTCTCTGCTACAGAGCAGACATGGGGGAAAAAGCTCTGAGGAGGGTTCCTTCAGGTTCCCTGGGCACTGTCGGAAGCCCTACCCGGGCTTTGGGGCCTAGGCACTGTGGCCTCTTTCACTGACTTTCCAGGTATCACTTCCCAGCCCCTTGTGATTTTCAGCCAGATGCAGCCTTGCAGGGTCTCTTCCTTAGAGTCAAAAAAGGTAGCCCAAGGGACTGCTTATTCAGTCTTCCCTGGTGCAAGAGGTGTTTGGCTGTGAAGACGCCAGAACCAAAACAATGGCTCTGCCCAGGGCCTCAGTTTCCCAGTCAGAACAGACCTAGTCTCCAGAGCTCTCTGCTACAGAGCAGACATGGGGAAAAAGCTCTGAGGAGGGTTCCTTCAGGTTCCCTGGCTTGGGGAAGCCTACCTGGGCTTTGGGGCCTAGGCACTGTGGCCTCTTTCACTGACTTTTTCAGGTATCACTTCCCAGCCCCTTGTGATTTTCAGCCAGATGCAGCCTTGCAGGGTCTCTTCCTTAGAGTCAAAAAAGGTAGCCCAAGGGACTGCTTATTCAGTCTTCCCTGGTGCAAGAGGTGTTTGGCTGTGAAGACGCCAGAACAATGGCTCTGCTCCCAGGGCCTCAGTTTCCCAGTCAGAACAGACCTAGTCTCCAGAGCTCTCTGCTACAGAGCAGACATGGGGAAATAGCTCTGAGGAGGGTTCCTTGAGGTTCCCTGCCTTGTCGGAAGCCCTACCCCGGCTTTGGGGCCTAGGCACTGTGGCCTCTTTCACTGACTTTCCAGGTATCACTTCCCAGCCCCTTGTGATTTTCAGCCAGATGCAGCCTTGCAGGGTCTCTTCCTTAGAGTCAGTCAAAAAAGTAGCCCAAGGGACTGCTTATTCAGTCTTCCCTGGTGCAAGAGGTGTTTGGCTGTGAAGACGCCAGAACAATGGCTCTGCTCCCCCAGGGCCTCAGTTTCCCAGTCAGAACAGACCTAGTAGTCTCCAGAGCTCTCTGCTACAGAGCAGACATGGGGAAAAAGCTCTGAGGAGGGTTCCTTTAGGTTCCCTGGCACTGTCGAAGCCCTACCCGGGCTTTGGGCCCTAGGCACTGTGGCCTCTTTCACTGACTTTCCAGGTATCACTTTCCAGCCCCTTGTGATTTTCAGCCAGATGCAGCCTTGCAGGGTCTCTTCCTTAGAGTCAAAAAAGGTAGCCCAAAGGACTGCTTATTCAGTCTTCCCTGGTGCAAGAGGTGTTTGGCTGTGAAGACGCCAGAACAATGGCTCTGCTCCCAGGGCCTCAGTTTCCCCAGTCAGAACAGACCTAGTCTCCAGAGCTCTCTGCTACAGAGCAGACATGGGGAAAAAGCGCTGTGGAGGGTGCCTTCACGTTCCAGGGCACTGTCGAAGCCTTACCTGGGCTTTGGAGCCTAGGCACTGTGGCCTCTTTCACTGACTTTCCAGGTATCACTTCCCAGCCCCTTGTGATTTTCAGCCAGATGCAGCCTTGCAGGGTCTCTTCCTTAGAGTCAAAAAAGGTAGCCCAAGGGACTGCTTATTCAGTCTTCCCTGGTGCAAGAGGTGTTTGGCTGTGAAGACGCCAGAACAATGGCTCTGCTCCCAGGGCCTCAGTTTCCCAGTCAGAACAGACCTAGTCTCCAGAGCTCTCTGCTACAGAGCAGACATGGGGAAAAAGCTCTGAGGAGGGTTCCTTGAGGTTCCCTGCCTTGGGGAAGCCTACCCGGGTGCTGGGCCTAGGCACTGTGGCCTCTTTCACTGACTTTCCAGGTATCACTTCCCAGCCCCTTGTGATTTTCAGCCAGATGCAGCCTTGCAGGGTCTCTTCCTTAGAGTCAAAAAAGGTAGCCCAAGGGACTGCTTATTCAGTCTTCCCTGGTGCAAGAGGTGTTTGGCTGTGAAGACGCCAGAACAATGGCTCTGCTCCCAGGGCCTCAGTTTCCCAGTCAGAACAGACCTAGTCTCCAGAGCTCTCTGCTACAGAGCAGACATGGGGAAAAAGCTCTGAGGAGGGTTCCTTGAGGCTCCCTGCCTTGGGGAAGCCCTACCCGGGGCTGGGCCTAGGCACTGTGGCCTCTTTCACTGACTTTCCAGGTATCACTTCCCAGCCCCTTGTGATTTTCAGCCAGATGCAGCCTTGCAGGGTCTCTTCCTTAGAGTCAAAAAAAAGGTAGCCCAAGGGACTGCTTATTCAGTCTTCCCTGGTGCAAGAGGTGTTTGGCTGTGAAGACGCCAGAACAATGGCTCTGCTCCCAGGGCCTCAGTTTCCCAGTCAGAACAGACCTAGTCTCCAGAGCTCTCTGCTACAGAGCAGACATGGGGAAAAAGCTCTGAGGAGGGGTTCCTTGAGGCTCCCTGGGCCTTGGGGAAGCCCTACCCGGGCTGGGGCCTAGGCACTGTGGCCTCTTTCACTGACTTTCCAGGTATCACTTCCCAGCCCCTTGTGATTTTCAGCCAGATGCAGCCTTGCAGGGTCTCTTCCTTAGAGTCAAAAAAGGTAGCCCAAGGGACTGCTTATTCAGTCTTCCCTGGTGCAAGAGGTGTTTGGCTGTGAAGACGCCAGAACAATGGCTCTGCTCCCAGGGCCTCAGTTTCCCAGTCAGAACAGACCTAGTCTCCAGAGCTCTCTGCTACAGAGCAGACATGGGGAAATAGCTCTGAGGAGGGTTCCTTGAGGCTTCCTGCCTTGGGGAAGCCCTACCCGGGTGCTGGGCCCTAGGCACTGTGGCCTCTTTCACTGACTTTCCAGGTATCACTTCCCAGCCCCTTGTGATTTTCAGCCAGATGCAGCCTTGCAGGGTCTCTTCCTTAGAGTCAAAAAAGGTAGCCCAAGGGACTGCTTATTCAGTCTTCCCTGGTGCAAGAGGTGTTTGGCTGTGAAGACGCCAGAACAATGGCTCTGCTCCCAGGGCCTCAGTTTCCCAGTCAGAACAGACCTAGTCTCCAGAGCTCTCTGCTACAGAGCAGACATGGGGAAAAAGCGCTGTGGAGGGTGGTTTCACGTTTCAGGGGGCACTGTCGAAGCCTTACCTGGGCTTTGGAGCCTAGGCACTGTGGCCTCTTTCACTGACTTTCCAGGTATCACTTCCCAGCCCCTTGTGATTTTTTCAGCCAGATGCAGCCTTGCAGGGTCTCTTCCTTAGAGTCAAAAAAGGTAGCCCAAGGGACTGCTTATTCAGTCTTCCCTGGTGCAAGAGGTGTTTGGCTGTGAAGACGCCAGAACAATGGCTCTGCTCCCAGGGCCTCAGTTTCCCAGTCAGAACAGACCTAGTCTCCAGAGCTCTCTGCTACAGAGCAGACATGGGGAAAAAGCTCTGAGGAGGGTTCCTTGAGGCTTCCTGCCTTGGGGAAGCCCTACCCGGGTGCTGGGCCCTAGGCACTGTGGCCTCTTTCACTGACTTTCCAGGTATCACTTCCCAGCCCCTTGTGATTTTCAGCCAGATGCAGCCTTGCAGGGTCTCTTCCTTAGAGTCAAAAAAGGTAGCCCAAGGGACTGCTTATTCAGTCTTCCCTGGTGCAAGAGGTGTTTGGCTGTGAAGACGCCAGAACAATGGCTCTGCTCCCAGGGCCTCAGTTTCCCAGTCAGAACAGACCTAGTCTCCAGAGCTCTCTGCTACAGAGCAGACATGGGGAAAAAGCGCTGTGGAGGGTGCCTTCACGTTCCAGGGCACTGTCGAAGCCTTACCTGGCTTTGGGAGCCTAGGCACTGTGGCCTCTTTCACTGACTTTCCAGGTATCACACTTCCCAGCCCCTTGTGATTTTCAGCCAGATGCAGCCTTGCAGGGTCTCTTCCTTAGAGTCAAAAAAGGTAGCCCAAGGGACTGCTTATTCAGTCTTCCCTGGTGCAAGAGGTGTTTGGCTGTGAAGAAACGCCAGAACAATGGCTCTGCTCCCAGGGCCTCAGTTTCCCAGTCAGAAACAGACCTAGTCTCCAGAGCTCTCTGCTACAGAGCAGACACACGGGGCCAATAGCTATGAGGAGGGTTCCTTGAGGTTCCCTGGCACTTGGGGAAGCCCTACCCCTGGGCTGGCACCTAGGCACTGTGGCTCTTCTTTCACTGACTTTCCAGGTATCACTTTCCAGCCCCTTGTGATTTTCAGCCAGAGGCAGCCTTGCAGGGTCTCTTCCTTAGAGTCAAAAAAGGTAGCCCAAGGGACTGCTTATTTTAAGTCTTCCCTGGTGCAAGAGGTGTTTGGCTGTGAAGACGCCAGAACAATGGGTCTGCTCCCAGGGCCTCAGTTTCCCAGTTCAGAACAGAGACCTAGTCTCCAGAGCTCTCTGCTACAGAGCAGACATGGGGAAAAAGCTCTGAGGAGGGTTTTTTGAGGTTCCCTGGCTTGGGAAGCCTTACTACCGGGGGGTGGGGCCTAGGCACTGTGGCCTCTTTCACTGACTTTCCAGGTATCACTTTCCCAGCCCCTTGTGATTTTCAGCCAGATGCAGCCTTGCAGGGTCTCTTCCTTAGAGTCAAAAAAAAGTAGCCCAAGGGACTGCTTATTCAGTCTTCCCTGGTGCAAGAGGTGTTTGGCTGTGAAAACGCCAGAACAATGGGTCTGCTCCCAGGGCCTCAGTTTCCCAGTCAGAACAGACCTAGTCTCCAGAGCTCTCTGCTACAGAGCAGACATGGGGAAATAGCTCTGAGGAGTGTTCCCTTCAGGTTCCCTGGCTTGGGGAAGCCCTACCTGGGCTTGGGGCCTAGGCACTGTGGCCTCTTTCACTGACTTTCCAGGTATCACTTCCCAGCCACCCTTGTGATTTTCAGCCAGATGCAGCCTTGCAGGGTCTCTTCCTTAGAGTCAAAAAAGGTAGCCCAAGGGACTGCTTATTCAGTCTTCCCTGGTGCAAGAGGTGTTTGGCTGTGAAGAAGCACAACAATGGCTCTGCTCCCAGGGCCTCAGTTTCCCAGTCAGAACAGACCTAGTCTCCAGAGCTCTCTGCTACAGAGCAGACATGGGGAAAAAGCTCTGAGGAGGGTGCCTTGACGTTCCACGGGCTTGGGGAAAGCCTACCGGGGGCTTTGGGCCCTAGGCACTGTGGCCTCTTTCACTGACTTTCCAGGTATCACTTCCCAGCCCCTTGTGATTTTCAGCCAGATGCAGCCTTGCAGGGTCTCTTCCTTAGAGTCAAAAAAGATAGCCCAAGGGACTGCTTATTCAGTCTTCCCTGGTGCAAGAGGTGTTTGGCTGTGAAGAGCCACAACAAATGGGTCTGCTCCCAGGGCCTCAGTTTCCCAGTCAGAACAGACCTACCTAGTCTCCAGAGCTCTCTGCTACAGAGCAGACATGGGGAAAAAGCTCTGAGGAGGGTTCCTTGAGGCTCCAGCCTTGGGGAAGCCCTACCTGGGTGCTGGGGAGCCTAGGCACTGTGGCCTCTTTCACTGACTTTCCAGGTATCACTTCCCAGCCCCTTGTGATTTTCAGCCAGATGCAGCCTTGCAGGGTCTCTTCCTTAGAGTCAAAAAAGGTAGCCCAAGGGACTGCTTATTCAGTCTTCCCTGGTGCAAGAGGTGTTTGGCTGTGAAGACGCCAGAACAATGGCTCTGCTCCCAGGGCCTCAGTTTCCCAGTCAGAACAGACCTAGTCTCCAGAGCTCTCTGCTACAGAGCAGACATGGGGAAAAAGCTGCTGTGGAGGGTGCCTTCAGGTTCCAGGGCACTGTCGAAGCCTTACCTGGGCTTTGGAGCCTAGGCACTGTGGCCTCTTTCACTGACTTTCCAGGTATCACTTCCCAGCCCCTTGTGATTTTCAGCCAGATGCAGCTTGCAGGGTCTCTTCCTTAGAGTCAAAAAAGGTAGCCCAAGGGACTGCTTATTCAGTCTTCCCTGGTGCAAGAGGTGTTTTTGGCTGTGAAGACGCCAGAACAATGGCTCTGCTCCCAGGGCCTCAGTTTCCCAGTCAGAACAGACCTAGTCTCCAGAGCTCTCTGCTACAGAGCAGACATGGGGAAAAAGCGCTGTGGAGGGTGCCTTCACGTTCCAGGGCACTGTCGAAGCCTAACCTGGGCTTTGGGGCCTAGGCACTGTGGCCTCTTTCACTGACTTTCCAGGTATCACTTCCCAGCCCCTTGTGATTTTCAGCCAGATGCAGCCTTGCAGGGTCTCTTCCTTAGAGTCAAAAAAGGTAGCCCAAGGGACTGCTTATTCAGTCTTCCCTGGTGCAAGAGGTGTTTGGCTGTGAAGACGCCAGAACAATGGCTCTGCTCCCAGGGCCTCAGTTTCCCAGTCAGAACAGACCTAGTCTCCAGAGCTCTCTGCTACAGAGACAGACATGGGGAAAAAGCTCTGAGGAGGGTTCCTTGAGGCTCCCTGCCTTGGGGAAGCCCTACCTGGGCTTTGGAGCCTAGGCACTGTGGCCTCTTTCACTGACTTTCCAGGTATCACTTCCCAGCCCCTTGTGATTTTCAGCCAGATGCAGCCTTGCAGGGTCTCTTCCTTAGAGTCAAAAAAGGTAGCCCAAGGGACTGCTTATTCAGTCTTCCCTGGTGCAAGAGGTGTTTGGCTGTGAAGACGCCAGAACAATGGCTCTGCTCCCAGGGCCTCAGTTTCCCAGTCAGAACAGACCTAGTCTCCAGAGCTCTCTGCTACAGAGCAGACATGGGGAAAAAGCGCTGTGGAGGGTGCCTTCAGGTTCCAGGGCACTGTCGAAGCCTTACCAGGGCTTTGGAGCCTAGGCACTGTGGCCTCTTTCACTGACTTTCCAGGTATCACTTCCCAGCCCCTTGTGATTTTCAGCCAGATGCAGCCTTGCAGGGTCTCTTCCTTAGAGTCAAAAAAGGTAGCCCAAGGGACTGCTTATTCAGTCTTCCCTGGTGCAAGAGGTGTTTGGCTGTGAAGACGCCAGAACAATGGCTCTGCTCCCAGGGCCTCAGTTTCCCAGTCAGAACAGACCTAGTCTCCAGAGCTCTCTGCTACAGAGCAGACATGGGGAAATAGCTCTGAGGAGGGTTCCTTGAGGCTCGCTGCCTTGGGGAAGCTCTACCTGGACTTGGGAGCCTAGGCACTGTGGTCTCTTTCACTGACTTTCCAGGTATCACTTCCCAGCCCCTTGTGATTTTCAGCCAGATGCAGCCTTGCAGGGTCGCTTCCTTAGAGTCAAGAAATGTAGCCCAAGGGACTGCTTATTCAGTCTTCCCTGGTGCAAGAGGTGTTTGGTTGTGAAGACGCCAGAACAATGGCTCTGCTCCCAGGGCCTCAGTTTCCCAGTCAGAACACACCTAGTCTCCAGAGCTCTCTGCTACAGAGAAGACATGGGGAAATAGCTCTGAGGAGGTTTCCTTGAGGCTCCGTGCCTTGGGGAAGCCCTTTCTGGGCTTTGGAGCCTACGCACTGTGGCCTCTTTCACTGACTTTCCAGGTATCACTTTCCAGCCCCTTGTGATTTTCAGCCAGATGCAGCCTTGCAGGGTCTCTTCCTTAGAGTCAAAAAAGGTAGCCCAAGGGACTGCTTATTCAGTCTTCCCTGGTGCAAGAGGTGTTTGGCTGGGAAGACGCCAGAACAATGGCTCTGATCCCAGGGCCTCAGTTTCCCAGTCAGAAGAGACCTAGTCTCCAGAGCTATTTGCTACAGAGCAGACCTGGGGAAAAAGCGCTGTGGAGGGTGCCTTCAGGTTCCAGGGCACTGTCGAAGCCTTACCAGGGCTTTGGAGCCTAGGCACTGTGGCCTCTTTCACTGACTTTCCAGGTATCACTTCCCAGCCCCTTGTGATTTTCAGCCAGATGCAGCCTTGCAGGGTCTCTTCCTTAGAGTGAAAAAAGGTAGCCCAAGGGACTGCTTATTCAGTCTTCCCTGGTGCAAGAGGTGTTTGGCTGTGAAGACGCCAGAACAATGGCTCTGTTCCCAGGGCCTCAGTTTCCCAGTCAGAACAGACCTAGTCTCCAGAGCTCTCTGCTACAGAGCAGACATGGGGAAATAGCTCTGAGGAGGGTTCCTTGAGGCTCCCTGCCTTGGGAAAGCCCTACCCTGGTGGTGGGGCCTAGGCACTGTTGCCTCTTTCACTGAATTTCCAGGTATCACTTCCCAGCCCTTTGTGATTTTCAGCCAGATGCAGCCTTTCAGGGTCTCTTCCTTAAGGTCAAAAAAGGTGGCCTAAGGGACTGCTTATTCAGTCTTCCCTGTTGCAAGAGGTGTTTGGCTGTGAAGACGCCAGAACAATGGCTGTGCTCCCAGGGCCTCAGTTTCCAAGTCAGAACAGACCTAGTCTCCAGAGCTCTCTGTTACAGAGCAGACATGTGGAAAAAGCGCTGTGGAGGGTCCCTTCACGTTCCAGGGCACTGTCCAAGCCTTACCTGGGCTTTGGAGCCTAGGCACTGTGGCCTCTTTCACTGACTTTCCAGGTATCACTTCCCAGCCCCTTGTGATTTTCTGCCAAAGGCATCCTGGCAGGATCTCTTCCTTAGAGTCATAAAAGGTAGCCCAAGGGAGTGCTTATCCAATCTTCCCTGGCGAAAGAGGTGTTCCCTGTTATGAAGGGACAACAATGGGTTTGCCTTCAGGCCTCAGTTTCCTAGTCAGACCAGGCCTAGTATCCAGAGCTCTCTGCTACAGAGCACACATGGGGCATTAGCTCTGAGGAGGGTGCCTTGACGTTCATGGGCTTCGGGAAGCCCTACCGGGGCGGTGCGGCCTAGGCCCAATGGCCCCTACCACTGACTTTCCAGCTAGCACTTTCCAGCCCCTTGTGATTTACAACCAAATGGAGCCTGGCAGGGACTCTTCCTTAGAGTCATAAAAGATAGCCCAAGGGAGTGCTTATTCAGACTTCCCTGGTGCAAGAGGTGTTTGTCTGTTAAGTAGCCACAACAATGGGTCTGCCCCCAGGGCCTCAGTTTCCCAGTCAGAACAGACCTAGTAGTATCCAGAGCTGGCTGCTACAGAGCAGACATGGGGCAATAGCTCTGAGGAGTGTTCCTTGAGATTTCCTGGCTTGGGGAAGCTCTACTCGGGTGGTGGGGCCTAGGCACTCTGATCTCTTCCACTGACTTTCCAGGTAGCACTTTCCAGACACTTGTGATTTTCAGCAAAAAGGCAGCCTGGCAGTGTCTCTTCGTTGGAGTCATAAAAAGTAACCCAAGGGAGTGCTTATTCAAGCTTCCCTGGCGCAAGAGTTGTTTCTCTGTTCAGAAGCCACAACAATGGGTCTGATCCCAGGGCCTCAGTTTCCCAGTCAGAACAGACCTAGTCTCCACAGCTCTCTGATACAGAGCACACATGGGGCAATAGCTCTAAGGAGTGTTCCTTGAGGTTCCCTGGCTTGGGGAAGCCCTACCCCGGCCGTGGCACCTAGGCCCTGTGATATCTTCCACTGACTTTCCAGGTAGCACTTTCCAGCCCCTTGTGATTTTCAGCAAAAAGGCAGCCTGGCAGTGTCTCTTCGTTGGAGTCATAAAAAGTAACCCAAGGGAGTGCTTATGCAAGCTTCCATGGTGCAAGAGGTGTTTGTCTGTTAAGAAGGCACAACAATGGGTCTGCTCACAGGGTTTCAGTTTCCCAGTCAGAACAGACCTAGTAGTGTCCAGAGCTCTCTGCTACGGAGCACACATGGGGCAATAGCTCTGAGGAGTGCTACTTGATGTTCCCTGGCTTGGGGAAGCCCTACCCGGGCAGTGGGGCCTAGGCACTGTGGCCTCTTCCACTGACTTTCCAGGTAGCACTTTCCAGCCCCCTGTGATTTTCAGCCAAAGACAGCCTGGCAGGGTCTCTTCCTTAGAGTCATAAAAGGTAGCTCAAGGGAGTGCTTAACCAATCTTCCCTGCGAAACAGGTGTTTGCTGTTATGAAGGGACAACAATGGGTTTGCCTCCAGGCCTCAGTTTCCTAGTCAGACCAAGCCTAGTATCCAGAGCTCTCTGCTACAGAGCACACATGGTGCATTAACTCTGAGGAGGGTGCCTTGACGTTCACGGGATTGGCGAAGCCCTATCAGGTCGGTGGGGCCTAGGCACAATGGCCCCTACCACTGACTTTCCAGCTAGCACTTTCCAGCCCCTTGTGCTTTTCAACCAAATGGAGCCTGGCAGGGTCTCTTCCTTAGAGTCATAAAATATAGCCCAAGGAAGTGCTTATTCAGACATCCCTGGTGCAAGATGTGTTTGTCTGTTAAGTAGCCACAACAGTGGGTCTGCTCCAGCGCCTCAGGTTCCCAGTCAGAACAGAACTAGTCTCCAGAGCTCTCTGCTACAGAGCACACATGGGGCAATAACTCTGAGGAGTGTTCCGTGAGATTCCCTGGCTTTGGGAAGCCCTACCCGGGTGGTGGGGCCTAGGCACTGTGATCCCTTCCACTGACTTTTCAGGTAGCACATTCCACCCATTGTGATTTTCATCCACAGGCAGCCTGGCAGGGTCTCTTCCTTAGAGTCATAAAAGGTAGCCCAAGGTAGTGCTTATTCAAGCTTCCCTGGTGCAAGAGGTGTTTGTCTGTTAAGAAACCACAGCAATGGGCCAGTTCCGAGGTCCTCAGTTTCCAGTCAGAACAGACCTAGTAGCCTCCAGAGCCCTCTGTTACAGAGCACACTTGGGGCAATAGCTCTGAGGAGTGTTCCTTGAGGTTCCCTGGCTTGAGGAAGCCCTACCCGGACGGTGGGGCCTAGGCACTGTGGCCTCTTTCTCTGACTTTCCAGGTAGCACTTTCCACCCGTTGTGATTTTCAGCCAGAGGCAGCCTGGCAGGGTTTCTTCCTTAGAGTCATAAAAGGTAGCCCAAGGGAGTACTTATTCAAGCTTTCCTGGTGCAAAAGGTGTTTGTCTGTTAAGTAGCCACAACAATGGGTCTGCTCCCAGGGCCTCAGATTCCCAGACAGAACAGACCTAGTCTCCAGAGCTTTCTGCTACAGAGCACACATGTGGCAATACATCCAAGGAGTGTTCCTTGAGGTTCCCTGGCTTGGGGAAGCCCTATTCGGGTGGTGGGGCCTAGGCACTGTGGCTTCTTCCACTGACCTTCCAGGTAGCACTTTCCAGCCCCTTGTGATTTTCAGCCAAAAGCAGCCTGGAAGGGTCTCTTCTTAGAGTCATAAAAGGTAGCCCAAGGGAGTGCTTATTCAAGCTTCCCTGGTGCAAGAGGTGTTTGTCTGTTAAGAAGCCACAACAATGGGTCTGATCCCAGGGCCTCAGGTTCCCAGTCAGAACAGACCTTCTCTCCACAGTTCTCTGATACAGAGTACACATGGGGCAATAGCTCTGAGGAGTGTTCCTTGAGGTTCCCTGGCTTGGGGAAGCCCTACCCATGCGGTGGCACCTAGCCACTGTGATCTCTTCCACTGACTTTCCAGGTAGCACTTTCCAGCCCCTTGTGATTTTCAGCAAAATGGCAGCCTGGCAGGGTCTCTTTCTTAGAGTCATAAAAAGTAATCCAAGGGAGTGCTTATTCAAGCTTCCCTGGTACAAGAGGTGTTTGTCTGTAAAGTAGCCACAACAATGGGTCTGCTCCCAGGGCCTCAGATTCCCAGTCAGAACAGACCTAGTGTCCAGAGCTCTCTGCTACAGAGCACACATGAGGCAATAGCTCTGAGGAGTGTTCCTTGAGGTTCCCTGGCTTGGGGAAGCCCTACTCCGGCGACGGCACCTAGGCACTGTGATCTCTTCCACTGACTTTCCAGGTAGCACTTTCCAGCCCCTTGTGATTTTCAGCCAAAGGCAGCCTGGCAGGGTCTCTTCCTTAGAGTCATAAAAGGTAACCCAAAGGAGTGCTTATTCAAGCTTCCCTGGTGCAAGAGGTGTTTGTGTTTTAAGAAAGCACAACAATGGGTCTGCTCCCAGATTCTCAGTTTCCCAGTCAGAACAGACCTAGTAGTCTCCAGAGCTCTCTGCTTCAGAGGACACATGGGGCAATAGCTCTGAGGAGTGTTCCTTTAGGTACCCCGGCTTGGGGAAGCCCTACCCGGTCAGTGGGCCCTCGGCACTATGGCCTCTTCCACTGACTTTCCAGGTAGCACTTTCCAGCACCTTTTGATTTTCAGCCAAAGACAGCCTGGCAGGGTCTCTTCCTTAGAGTCATAAAAGGTAGCCCAAGGGAGGGCTTATTAAGGCTTCCCTGGTGCAAGAGGTGTTTGGCTGTTAAGAAGCCACAATAATGGGTCTGCTCCCAGGGCCTGAGTTTCCCAGTCAGAACAGACCTAGTATCTAGAGCTCTCTGCTACAGAGCACATATGGGGCAATAGCTCTGAGGAGTGTTCCCTGAGGTTCCCTGGCTTGGAGAAGCCCTACCCGGGCGATGGGGCCTAGGCACTGTGTCCTCTTCCACTGACTTTCCAGGTAGCACTTTCAAGCCCCTTGTGATTTTCAGCCAAAGGCAGCCTGGCAGGGTCTCTTCCTTAGAGTCATAAAAGGTAACCCAAGGGAGTGTTTATTCAAGCTTCCCTGGTGGAAGAAGTGTTTGTCTGTTAAGAAGCCACAGCAATGGGTCTGCTTCCAGGGCCTCATTTTCCCAGTCAGAACAGCCTTAGTAATTTCCAGAGCTCTCTGCTACAGAGCACACATGGGGTAATAGCTCTGAGGAGTGTTCCTTGAGGTTCCCTTCCTTGGGGAAGCCCTACCCGGGCGGTGGGGCCTAGGCACTGTGCCTTCTTCCACTGACTTTCCAGGTAGCACTTTCCAGCCCCTTGTGATTTTCTGCGAAAGGCAGCCTGGCAGGATCTCTTCCTTAGAGTCATAAAAGGTAGCCCAAGGGAGTGCTTATCCAGTCTTCCCTGGCGAAATACGTGTTTGCTATTATGAAGGGACAACAATGGGTTTGCCTTCAGGCCTCAGTTTCCTAGTCAGACCAGGCCTAGTATTCAGAGCTCTCTGCTACTGAGCACACATGGGGCATTAGCTCTTAGGAGGGTGCCTTGACGTTCACGGGCTTGGGGAAGCCCTACCGAGGCGGTGGGGCCTAGGCACAATGGCCCCTACCACTGACTTTCCAGCTAGCACTTTCCAGCCCCTTGTGCTTTTCAACCAAATGGAGCCTAGCAGGGTCTTTTCCTTAGAGTCATAAAAGATAGCCCAATGGTGTGCTTATTCAGGCTACCCTGATGCAAGAGGTGTTTGTCTGTTAAGTAACCACAACAATGGGTCTGCTCCCAGCGCCTCAGTTTCCCAGTCAGAACAGACCTAGTCTCCAGAGATCTCTTCTAAAGAGCACACATGGGGCAATAGCTCTGAGGAGTGTTACTTGAGCTTCCCCAGCTTGGGGAAGCCCTACCCGGGCGGTGGGGCCTAGGCACTCTGGCCTCTTCCAGTGACTTTCCGTGTAGCACTTTCCAACCGCTTGTGATTTTCAGTTAAAGGCAGCCTGGCAAGTTCTCTTCCTTAGAGTCATAAATGGTAGCCCAAGGGAGTGCTTACTTAGGCTCCCCTGGTGCAAGAGGTGTTTGTCTGTTAAGAAGCCACAACAATGAGTCTGCTCCCAGGGATTCAGTTTCCCAGTCAGAACATACCTAGTCTCCAGAGCTCACTGTTACAGAGCACACATGGGGCAATAGCTCTGAGGAGTGTTCCTTGAGATTCACTGGCTTGGAGAAGCCGTACCCGGGTGGTAGCGCCTAGGCACTGTGGCCTCTTCCACTGACTTTCCAGGTAGTACTTTCCAGCACCTTGTGATTTTCAGCCAAATTCAGCCTGGCAGTGTCTCTTCCTTAAAGTCATAAAAGGTAGCCTAAGGGAGTGTTTATTCAAGCTTCCCTGGTGCAACAGCTGTTTGTCTCTTAAGAAACCACAAGAATGGGTCTGATCCCAGGGCCTCAGTTTCCCAGCCAGAACAGACCTAGTCTCCAGAACTTTCTGCTACAGTGCACACACGGGGCCATAGCTATGAGGAGTGTTCCTTGAGGTTCCCTGGCTTGGGGAAGCCCTACCCCTGCGGTGGCACCTAGGCACTGTGATCTCTTCCACTGACTTTCCAGGTAGCACTTTCCAGCCCCTTGTGATTTTCAGCCAAAGGCAGCCTGGCAGGGTTTCTTCCTTAGAGTCATAAAAGGTAACCCAAGGGAGTGCTTATTTAAGCTTCCCTGGTGCAAGAGGTGTTTGTCTGTTAAGAAGGCACAACAATGGGTCTGCTCCCAGGGTCACAGTTTCCCAGTCAGAACAGACCTAGTAGTCTCCAAAGCTCTCTGCTATGGAGCACACATAGGGCAAAAGCTCTGAGGAGTGTTTTTTGAGGTTCCCTGGCTTGGGGAATCCCTATCCGGGCGGTGGGGCCTAAGCACTGTGGCCTCTTCCACTGACGTTCCAGGTAGTATTTTCCAGCCCCTTGTGATTTTCAGCCAAAGACAGCTTGGCAGGGTCTCCTTCTTACAGTCATAAAAGGTGACCCAAGGGAGTCCTTATTCAGGCTTCCCTGGTACAAGAGGTTTTTGTTTGTTAAAAAGCCACAACATTGGGTCTGCTCCCAGGGCCTCAGTTTCCCCGTCAGAACAGACCTAGTGTCCAGAGCTCTCTGCTACAGAGCACACATGGGGCAATAGCTCTGAGGAGTGTTCCTTGAGGTTCCCTGGCTTGGGCAAGCCCTACCCGGGCGATGCGGCCTAGGCACTGTGGCCTCTTCCACTGACTTTCCACGTAGCACTTTTCAGCCACTTGTGATTTTCAGCCCCAGTGCCGCCTGGCACGTTCTCTTCCTTAGAGTCATAAAAGGTAGCCCAAGGGAGTGCTTATCCAATCTTCCTTGGGAAACAGGTGTTTGCTGTTAAGAAGTCACAACAATGGGTTTGCCTCCAGGGCTCAGGGTCCTAGTCAGACCAGGCCTAGTCTCCAGAGCTTTGTGCTACAGAGCACACATGGGGCATTAGCTCTGAGGAGGGTGCCTTGATGTTCACGGGCTTGGGGAAACCCTACCGGGGCGGGGGGCCTAGGCAAAATGGCCCCTACCACTGACTTTCCAGCTAGCACTTTACAGCCCGTTGTGATTTTCAACCAAATGAAGCCTGGCAAGGTCTCTTCCTTAGAATCATAAAAGATAGCCCAACGTAGTGCTTATTCAGGCTTCCCTGGTGCAAGTGGTGTTTGTCTGTTAAGAATCCACAACAATGGGTCTGCTCCCAGGGCCTCAGTTTCCCCGTCAGAACAGACCTAGTCTCCAGAGCTCTCTGCTACAGAGTACACATGGGGCAATAGCTCTGAGGAGTGTTCCTTGAGGTTCCCTGGCTTCGGGAAGCCCTACCCGGGCGGTGCGGTCTAGGCACTGTGGCCTCTTCCACTGACTTTCCACGTAGCACTTTCCAGCCACTTGTGATTTTCAGCCCCAGTGCAGCCTGGCAGGGTCTCTTCCTTAGAGTCATAAAAGGTAGACCAAGGGAGTGCTTATCCAATTTCCTTTGTGAAACAGGTGTTTGCTGTTAAGAAGTCACAACAATGGGTTTGCCTCCAGGCCTCAGGGTCCTAGTCAGACCAGGCCTAGTCTCCAGAGCTCTGTGCTACAGAGCACACATGGGGCATTAGCTCTGGGGAGGGTGCCTTGATGTTCTCGGGCTTGGGGAAGCCCTACCCGGGCGGTGGGGCCTAGGCACTGTGTCGTCTTCCACTGATTTTCCAGGTAGCACTTTCCAGCCCCTTGTGATTTTCATCCAAAGGCAGCTGGCAAGATCTCTTCCTTACGGTCATTAAAGGTAGCCCAAGGGAGTGCTTATTCAGACTTCCCTGGTGCAAGAGGTGTTTGTCTGTTAAGTAACCACAACAATGGGTCTGCCCCCAGCGACTCATTTTCCCAGTAAGAACAGACCTAGTCTCCAGAGGTCTCTCCTAGAAAGCACACATGGGGCAATAGCTCTGAGGAGTGTTCCTTGAGCTTCCCTGGCATGGTTAAGCCCTACCCGGGTGGTGGGGCCTAGGCACTGTGGCCTCTTCCACTGACATTCCAGGTAGCACTATCCAGCCCCTTGTGATTTTCAGCCAAAGACAGACTGGCAGGTTCTCTTTCTTATAGCCATAAAAGGTAACCAAGGGAGTACTTATTCAGGCTTCCCTGGTACAAGAGGTTTTGGCCTGTTAAGAAGCCACAACAATGGGTCTGCTCCCAGGGCCTCAGTTTCCCCGTCAGAACAGACCTAGTCTCCAGAGCTCTCTGCTATAGAGCACACATGGGGCAATAGCTCTGAGGAGTGTTCCTTGAGGTTCCCCGGCTTGGGGAAGCCCTACCTGGGCGGTGGGGCTTAAGCACTGTGGCCTCTTCCACTGACTTTCCAGGTAGCACTTTCCAGCCCTTTGTGATTTTCAGCCAAAGGCAGCCTGGCTGGTTCTCTTCCTTAGACTCATAAAAGGTAGCCCAAAGGAGTGCTTATTCAGGCTTCCCTGGTGCAAGAGGTGTATGTCTGTTAATAAGCCACAGCAATGGGTCAGTTCCGAGGTCCACAGTTTCCAGTCAGAACAGACCTAGTAGTATCCAGAGCCCTCTGCTACAGAGCACACCTGGGGCAATAGCTCTGAGGAGTGTTCCTTGAGATTCCCTGGCTTGGGGAAGCCCTACCCGGGCGGTGGGGCCTAGGCACTGTGATCACTTCTACTAACTTTTCAGGTAGCACATTCCACCCCTTGTATTTTCAGCCACTGGCAGCTTGGCAGGGTCTCTTCCTTAGAGTCATAAAAGGTAGCCCAAGGGAGTGCTTATTCAGGCTTCCCTGGTGCAAGAGGTGTTTCTTAAGAAACCACAACAATAGGTCTCCTCCCAGGCCCTCAGTTTTAGAGTCAGAACAGACCTAGTCTCCAGAGCTCTCTGCTAACGATCACTCACGCGGCAATTGTTCTGAGGAGTGTTCCTTGAGGTTCCCTGGCTTGGGAAAGCCCTATCCGGGCGGTGGGGCCTAGGCACTGTGGCCTCTTCCACTGACTTTCCAGGTAGCACTTTCCAGCCACTTCTGATTTTCAGCCAAAGGCAGCCTGGCAGGGTCTCTTCCTTAGAGTCATAAACGGTAGCCCAAGGGAGTGCTTATTCATGCTTTCCTGGTGCAACAGGTGTTTGTCTGTTAAGAAGCCACAACAATGGGTCTGTTCCCCGGGCCTGAGTTTCCCAATCAGAACAGACCTAGTCTCCAGAGCTCACTGTTACAGAGCACACATGGGTCAATAGCTATGAAGAGTGTTCCTTGAGGTTCCCTGTCTTGGGGAAGCCCTACACGGGCAGTGGGGCCTAGGCACTGTGGCCTCTTCCCCTGACTCTCCAGGTAGTACTTTCCAGCCCCTTGTGATTTTCTGCTAAATGCAGCCTGGCAGGGTCTCTTCCTTAGAGTCATAAAAGGTAGCCCAATGGAGTGCTTATTCAGGCTTCCCTGGTAAAAGAGGTGTTTGTCCGTTAAGAAGCCACAGCAATTGGTCTGATTCCAGGGACTCAGTTTCCTTGTCAGAACAGCCCTAGTAGTCTCCAGAACTCTCTGATACAGAGCACACACGGGGCAATAGATCTGAGGAGTGTTGCTTGAGGTTCCCCAGCTTGGGGAAGCCCTACCCGGGCGGTGGGACCTCGGCACTGTGGCCTCTTCCACTGACTTTCCAGGTAGAACTTTCCAGCCCCTTGTGATTATCAGCCAAAGGCAGCCTGGCAGGGTCTCTTCCTTAGAGTCATAAAAGGTAGCCCAAGGGAGTGCTTATTCAGGCTTCCCTGGTGCAAGAGGTGTTTGTCTGTTAAGAAGCCACCACAATGGGTCTGCTCCCAGGGCCTGAGTTTCCCAGTGAGAACAGACCTAGTCTCCAGATCTCTCTGCTACATAGCACACATGGGGCAATAGATCTGAGGAGTGTTCCTTGAGGTTCCCTTGCTTGGGGAAGCCCTACCCGGGCGGTGGGGCCTAGGCACTGTGGCCTGTTCGACTGACTTTCCAGGTAGCACTTTCCAACACCTTGTGATTTTCAGGCAAAGGCAGCATGGCAGGGTCTCTTCCTTAGAGTCATAAAAGGTAGCCCAAGGGAGTGCTTCGTCTGGCTTCCCGGGTGCAAGTGGTGTTTGTCTGTTAAGAAGCCACAACAATGGGTCTGGTCCCAGGGCCTCACTTTCCCCGTCAGAACAGACCTAGTCTCCAGAGCTCTCTGCTATCGAGCACACACGCAGCAATTGCTCTGAGGAGTGTTCCTTGAGGTTCCCTGGCTTGGGTAACCCTACCATGGCGGGGGGGCCTAGGCACTGTGGCCTCTTCCATTGACTTTCCAGGTAGCACTTTCCAGCCGCTTGTGATTTTCAGTTAAAGGCAGCCTGGCAGGGTCTCTTCCTTAGAGTTATAAATGGTAGCCCAAGGAAGTGCTTACTCAGGGTCCCCTGGTGCAAGAGGTGTTTGTCTGTTAAGAAGCCACAACAATGTGTCTGCTCCCAGGGATTCAGTTTCCCAGTCAGAACATACCTAGTTTCCAAAGCTCACTGTTACAGAGCACACATGGGGCAATAGCTCTGAGGAGTGTTCCTTGAGGTTCACTGGGTTGGGGAAGCCCTACCCGGGTGGTAGGGCCTAGGCACTGTGGCCTCTTCCACTCACTTTCCAGGTAGCACTTTCCAGCCCCTTGTGATTTTCAGTTAAAGGCAGCCTGGCAGGGTCTCTTCCTTAGAGTCATAAAAGGTAGCCCAAGGGAGTGCTTATTCAGGCTTCCCTGATGCAAGAGGTGTTTGACTGTTAAGAAGCCACAACAATGGGTTTTGCTCCCAGGGACTCAGTTTCACAGTCAGAACACACCTAGTCTCCAGAACACTCTGCTACAGAGCACACATGGGGCAATAGCTCTGAGGAGTGTTCCTTGAGGTTCCCTTTCTTGGGGAAGCCCTGCCCGGGCAGTGGGGCCTAGGCACTGTGGCCTCTTCCACTGACTTTCCAGGTAGTACTTTCCAGCACCTTGTGATTTTCAGCCAAATGCAGCCTGGCAGTGTCTCTTCCTTAAAGTCATAAAAGGTAGCCCAAGGGAGTGTTTATTCAAGCTTCCCTGGTGCAACAGCTGTTTGTCTCTTAAGAAGCCACAAGAATGTGTCTGATCCCAGGGCTTCAGTTTACCAGTCAGAACTGACTTAGTCTCCAGAACTCTCTGCTACAGAGCACACACGGGGCAATAGCTCTGAGGAGTGTTCCTTGAGGTTCCCTGGCTTGGGAAAGCCCTACCCCTGCGGTGGCACCTAGCACTGTGATTTCTTCCATTGACTTTCCAGGTAGCACTTTCCAGCTCCTTGTGATTTTCAGCCAAAGGCAGCCTGGCAGGGTCTCTTCCTTAGAGTCATAAAAGGTAACCTAAGGGAGTGCTTATTCAACCTTCCCTGGTGCAAGAGGTGTTTGTCTGTTAAGAAGGCACAACAATGGGTCTGCTCCCATGGTCTCAGTTTCCCAGTCAGAATAGACCTAGAAGTCTCCAGAGCTCTCTGCTATGGAGCACACATGGGGCAATAGCTCTGAGGAGTGTTTTATGAGTTTCCCTGGCTTGGGGAATTCCTATCCAGGCGGTGGGGCCTAGGCACTGTGGCCTCTTCCACTGACTTTCCAGGTAGTACTTTCCAGGCCCTTGTGATTTTCAGCCAAAGACAGCCTGGCAGGATCTCTTTCTTACAGTCATAAAAGGTAACCCAAGGGAGTCCTTATTCAGGCTTCCCTGATACAAGAGGTTTTTGTCTGTTAAAAAGCCACAACAATGGGTCTGCTCTCAGGGCCTCAGTTTCCCCGTCAGAACAGACCTAGTCTCCAGAGCTCTCTGCTACAGAGCACACATGGGGCAATAGCTCTGAGGAGTGTTCCTTGAGTTTCCCTGGCTTGGGCAAGCCCTACCCGGGCGGTGCCGCCTAGGCACTGTGGCCTCTTCCACTGACTTTCCACGTAGCACTTTTAAGCCACTTGAGATTTTCAGCCCCAGTGCCGCCTGGCAGGTTCTCTTCCTTAGAGTCATAAAAGGTAGCCCAAGGGAGTGCTTATCCAATCTTCCTTGGCGAAAAAGGTGTTTGCTGTTAAGAAGTCACAACAATGGGTTTGCCTCCATGCCTCAGGGTCCTAGTCAGAACAGGCCTAGTCTCCAGAGCTCTGTGCTACAGAGCACACATAGGACATTATCTCTGAGGAGAGTGCCTTGATGTTCACGGTCTTGGGGAAGCCCTACCGGGGCGGTGGGCCTAGGCAAAATGGCCCCTACCACTGACTTTCCAGCTACCAATTTCCAGTCCGTTGTGATTTTCAATGAAATGGAGCATGGCAAGGTCTCTTCCTTAGAATCATAAAAGATAGCCCAAGGGAGTGCTTATTCAGGCTTCCCTGGTGCAAGAGGTGTTTGTCTGTTAAGTAGCCACAACAATGGGTCTGCTCCCAGGGCCTGAGTTTCCCAGTCAGAACAGACCTAGTCTCCAGAGCTCTCTGCTACAGAGCACACATGGGGCAATAGATCTGAGGAGTGTTCCTTGAGGTTCCCTGGCTTGGGGAAGCCCTCCCCGGGCGGTGGGGCCTAGGCACTGTAGACACTTCCACTGAGTTTCCAGGTAGCACTTTCAAGCCCCTTGTGATTTTCAGCCAAATGCAGCCTGGCAGGATCTCTTCCTTAGAGTCATAAAAGTTATCCTAAGGGAGTGCTTATTCTGGCGTCCCTGGTACAAGATGTGTTTGTCTGTTAAGAAGCCACAACAATGGGTCTGCTCCCAGGGCCTGAGTTTTCCAGTCAGAACATACCTACTCTCCAGAGCTCACTGTTACAGAGCACACATGGGGCAATAAAACTCACATGTGTTCCTTGAGGTTCCCTGGCTTGGGGAAGCCCTACCGGGGCGATGGGGCCTCGGCACTGTGGCCTCTTCCACTGACTTTCCAGGTAGCACTTTCAAGCCCCTTGTGATTTTCAGCCAAAGGCAGCCTGTCACGGTCTCTTCCTTAGAGTCATAAAAGGTAGCCCAAGGGAGGGCTTACTCAGGCTTTTCTGGTGCAAGAGATGTTTGTCTGTTAAGAAGCCACAACAATGGGTCTGCTCCCAGGGCCTCAGTTTCCCACTCAGAACAGACCTAGTCTCCAGAGCTCTCTGCTACAGAGCACATATGGGGCAATAGCTCTGAGGAGTGTTCCTTGAAATTCCCCGGCTTGGGGAAGCCCTATCCGGCCGGTGGGCCGTAGGCGCTGTGATCTCTTCCACTGAGTTTCCAGGTAGCACTTTCCAGCCCCTTGTGATTTTCAGCTAAAGGCAGCCTGACACGGTCACTTCTTTAGAGTCATAAAAGGTAGCCCAAGGGAATGCTTATTCATGCTTCCCTGGTGCAACAGGTGTTTGTCTGTTAAGAAGCCACAACAATGGGTCTGCACCCAGGGCCTCAGTTTCCCAGTGAGAACAGACCTAGTCACCAGAGCTCTCTGCTACCGAGCACATATGGGGCAATAGCTCTGAGGATTGTTCCTTGAGGTTCCACGGCTTGGGGAAGCCCAATCCCGGCGGTGGGGCCTAGGCACTGTGGCCATTTACACTGACTTTCAACGTAGCACTTTCCAGCCCCTTGTGATTTTCAGCCAAAGGCAGCCTGGCAGGGTCTCTTCCTTAGAGTCATAAAAGGTAGCCCAATGGACTGCTTATTCAAGCTTCCCTGGTGCAAGAGGTGTTTGTCTCTGTGAAGAAGCCACAACAATGGGTCTGCTCCCAGGGCCTCAGTTTCCCAGTCAGAACAGACCTAGTCTCCAGAGCTCTCTGCTACAGAGCAGACATGGGGAAAATAGCGCTGTGGAGGGTGCCTTCACGTTCCAGGGCACTGGGAAAGCCTTACCTGGGCTTTGGGGCCTAGGCACTGTGGCCTCTTTCACTGACTTTCCCAGTATACACTTCCCAGCCCCTTGTGATTTTCAGCCAGATGCAGCCTTGCAGGGTCTCTTCCTTAGAGTCAAAAAAGGTATCCCAAGGGACTGCTTATTCAGTCTTCCCTGGTGCAAGAGGTGTTTGGCTGTGAAGACGCCAGAACAATGGCTTTGCTCCCAGGGCCTCAGTTTCCCAGTCAGAACAGACCTAGTCTCCAGAGCTCTCTGCTACAGAGCAGACATGGGGAAATAGCTCTGAGAAGGGTTCCTTGAGGCTCCCTGCCTTGGGAAAGCCCTACCCGGGTGCTGGGGCCTAGGCACTGTGACCTCTTTCACTGATTTTCCAGGTTCCAGGTATCACTTCCCAGGCCCTTGTGATTCTCAGCCAGATGCAGCCTTGCAGGGTCTCTTCCTTAGAGTCAAAAAAGGTAGCCCAAGGGACTGCTTATTCAGTCTTCCCTGGCGAAACGGTTGTTTGCTGTTATGAAGGCACAACAATGGGTTTGCCTCCAGGCCTCAGTTTCCAGGTCAGAACAGACCTAGTAGTCTCCAGAGCTCTCTGCTACAGAGCACACATGGGGCATTAGCTCTGAGGAGGGTACCTTGATGTTCTCGGTCTTGGGGAAGCCCTAACCGGACGGTGGGGCCTAGGCACTGTTTTATCTTCCACTGCCTTTCCAGGTAGCACTTTCCAGCCCCTTGTGATTTTCAGCCAAAGGCAACCTGGCAAGATCTCTTCCTTAGGGTCATTAAAGGTAGCCCAAGGGAATGCTTATTCAGGCTTCCTTGGTGCAAGAGGTGTTTGGCTGTTAAGAAGAAACAACATTGCGTCTGCTCCCAGGGCCTAAGTTTCCGAGTCAGAACAGCCCTAGTAGTCTCCAGAGCTCTCTGCTACAGAGCACACACGGGGCAATAGCTCTGAGGAGTGTTCCTTGAGCTTCCCCGGCTTGGGGAATCCCCACCGGGGTGGTGGGGCCTAGGCACAGTGGCCTCTTCCACTGACTTTCCAGGTAGCACTTTCCAGACCCTTGTGATTTTCAGCCAAAGGAAGCCTGGCAGGGTCTCTTCCTTAGAGTCATAAAAGGTAGCCCAAGGGAGTGCTTATTTAGGATTCCCTGGTGCAAGAGGTGTTTGTCTGTTAAGAAGCCACAACAATGGGTCTGCTCCCAGGGCCTCAGTTTCCCAGTCAGAACAGACCTAGTCTCCAGAGCTCACTGCTACAGAGCAAACATGGTGCAATAGCTCTGAGGAGAGTTCCTTGAGGTTCCCTGGCTTGGGGAAGCCCTGCCCGGGCAGTGGGGCCTAGGCACTGTGGCCTCTTCCACTGACTTTCCAGGTAGCACTTTCCAACCCCTTGTGATTTTCAGCCAAATGCAGCCTTGCAGGGTCTCTTCCTTAGAGTCATAAAAGGTAGCCCAAGGGAGTGCTTATTCAAGCTTCCCTGGTGCAACAGGTGTTTGTCTCTTAAGAAGCCACAACAATGGGTCTGATCCCAGGGCCTCAGTTTCCCAGTCAGAACAGACCTAGTGTCCACAACTCTCTGCTACAGAGCACACTCGGTGCAATAGCTCTGAGGAGTGTTCCTTGAGGTTCCCTGGCTTTGGGAAGCCCTACCCCGGCGGTGGCACCTAGGCACTGTGATCTCTTCCACTGAATCTCCAGGCAGCACTTACCAGCCCCTTGTGATTTTCAGCCAAAGGCAGCCAGGCAGGGTCTCTTCCTTAGAGTCATAAAAGGTAACCGAAGGGAGTTCTTATTCAAGCTTCACTGCTGCAAGAGGTGTTTCTCTGTTAAGAATCCACAGCAATGGGTCTGCTCCCAGGGCCTCAGTTTCCCAGTGAGAACAGACCTAGTCTCCAGAGCTCTCTGCTACCGAGCACATATGGGGCAATAGCTCTGAGGAGTGTTCCTTGAAGTTCCACGGCTTGGGGAAGCCCAATCCCGGCGGTGGGGCCTAGGCACTGTGACCATTTACACTGACTTTCAACGTAGCACTTTCCAGCCCCTTGTGATTTTCAGCCAAAGGCAGCCTGGCAGGGTCTATTCCTTAGAGTCATAAAAGGTAACCCAAGGGAGTGCTTATTCAGGCTTCCCTGATGCAAGAGGTGTTTGTATCTTAAGAAGCCAGAACAATGGGTCTGCTCCCAGGGTCTCAGTTTCCCAGTTAGAACAGACCTAGTAGTCTCCAGAGCTCTCTGCTACAGAGCACACATGGGGCAATAGCTCTGAGGAGTGTTCCTTGAGGTTCCCCGGCTTGGGGAAGCCCTACCCGGGCGGTGGGGCCTAGGCACTGTGGCCTCTTCCACTGACTTTCCAGGCAGCACTTTCCAGCCCCTTGTCATTTTCAGCCAAAGACAGCGTGGCAGGGTCTCTTCCTAAGAGTCATAAAAGGTAGCCCAAGGGAGTGCTTATTCAAGCTTCCCTTGTGCAAGAGGTGTTTGTCTGTTAAGAAGCCACAACAATGGGTCTGCTCCCAGGGCCTCAGTTTCCCAGTCAGAACACACGTAGTCTACAGAGCTCTCTGCTACAGAGCACACATGGGGCAATAGCTCTGAGGAGTGTTCCTTGAGGGTCCCTGGCTCGGGGAAGCCCTACCCGGGTGGTGGGGCCTAGGCACTGTGATCTCTTCCACTGACTTTCCAGGTAGCACTTTCCAGCCCCCTGTGATTTTGAGTCAAACGCAGCCTGGCAGGGTCTCTTTTGTAGAGTCATAAAAGGTAGCCCAAGGGAGTGTTTATTCAGGCTTCCATGGTGGAACAGTTGTGTGTCTGTTAAGAAGCCACAACAATGGGTCTGCTCCCAGGGCCTTAGTTTCCCATTCAGAATAGACCTAGTAGTTTCCAGAGCTCTCCGTTACAGAGCACACATGGGGCAATAGCTCTTAGGAGTGTTCCTTGAGGTTCCCTGGCTTGGGAAATCCATACCCACGCGGTGGGGCCTAGGCACTGTGGCCTCTTCCACTGACTTTCCAGGTAGCACTTTCCAGGCCCTTGTGATTTTCAGGCAAAGCAGCCTGACAGGGTCTCTTCCTTAGAGCCATAAAAGGTAGCCCAAGGGAGTGCTTATTCAAGCTTCCCTGGTGCAAGTGGTGTTTGTCTTTTAAGAACTCACAACAATGGGTCTGATCCCAGGGCCTCAGTTTCCCAGACAGAACAGCCCTAGTAGTCTCCAGAGCTCTCTGCTACAGAGCACACATGGGGCAATAGCTCTGAGGAGTGTTCCTTGAGGTTCCCTGGCTTAGGGAAATCCTACCCAGGCGGTGGGGCCTGGGCACTGTGGACTCTTCCACTTAGTTTCCAGGTAGCACTTTCCAGCCCCTTGTCATTTTCAGCCAAAGGCAGCTTGGCAGGGTCTCTTCCTTAGACTCATAAAAGGTAGCCCAAGGGAGTGCTTATTCAAGCTTCCCTGGTGCAAGAGTTGTTTGTCTGTTAAGAAGCTACAACAATGGTTCTGCTCCCAGGGCCTCAGTTTCCCAGTCAGAAAAGACCTAGTAGTCTCCAGAGCTCTCTGCTACAGAGCACACATGGGGCAATAACTCTGAGGAGTGTTCCTTGAGGTTCCCTGGCTTGGGGAAGACCTACCCGGGCAGTGGGTCCTAGGCACTGTGGCCTCTTCCACTGACTTTCCAGGTAGCACTTTCCAGCAACTTGTGATTTTCAGCCAAAGGCAGCCCCACAGGGTCTATTCCTTAGAGTCGTAAAATGTAGCCCAAGGGATTGCTTATTCAAGCTTCCCTGGTGCAACAGGTGTTTGTCTGTTAAGAAGCCACAACAATGGGTCTGCTCGCAGGGCCTCAGTTTCCCAGTCAGGACAGACCTAGTCTCCAGAGCTTTCTCTGCAAGAGAGCACACATGGGCAAAAGCTCTGAGGGGTGTTCCTTGAGGTTCCCCGTCTTGGGGAAGCCTATACGTGGGGCGGGCACTGGGGCCTAGGACTTTCCTGTGGCCTCTTCCACTGACTTTCCTGGTAGTACTTTCCAGCCCTGGTTGTGATTTTCAGCCAAAACAAGCCTGGCTAGCAGGGCCTCTTCCTTAGAGTCATAAAAGGTAGCCCATGGGGAAGCCTTAGTGCTTATTCAGGCTTCCCCCCTGGTTTTCAGCAGACGTGTTTGTCTAGAGTCATAAAAAAAGGTAGCCCATGGGAGTGCTAGCCACAACAATGAGTCTGCTCCCAGGGCCTCAGTTATCCAGTCAGAACAGACCTAGTATCGAGAGCCCTCTGCCACAGAGCACACATGGCGCAATAGGTCTGAGGAGTGTTCCTTGAGGTTCCCCGGCTTGCGGAAGCTCTACCCGGGCCGTGGGGCCCAAGCACTGTGGCCTCTTCCACTGACTTTCCAGGAAGCACTTTCCAGCCCCTTGTGATTTTCAGCCAAAAGCAGCCTGTCAGGGTCTCTTCCTTAGAGTCATAAAAGGTAGCCCAAGGGAGTGCTTATTCAAGCTTCCCTTGTACAAGAGGTGTTTGTCTGTTAAGAAGCCACAACAATGGGTCTGCTCCCAGGGCCTCAGTTTCCCAGTCAGAACACACCTAGTCTACAGATCTCTCTGCTACAGAGCACAAATGGGGCAATAGCTCTCAGGAGTGTTCCTTGAGGTTCCCTGGCTTCGGGAAGCCCTACCCGGGCGGTGGGGCCTAGGCACTGTGATCTCTTCCACTGACTTTCCAGGTAGCACTTTCCAGCCCCCTGTGATTTTCAGTCAAAGGCAGCCTGGCAGGTTCTCTTTTGTAGAGTCATAAAAGGTAGCCCAAGGGAGTGCTTATTCAGGCTTCCATGGTGGAACAGTTGTGTGTCTGTTAAGAAGCCACAACAATGGGTCTGCTCCCAGGGCCTCAGTTTCCCAGTCAGAACAGCCCTAGTAGTCTCAAGAACTCTCTGATACAGAGCACACACGGGGCAATAGTTCTGAGGAGTGTTCCTTGAGGTTCCCCAGCTTGGGGAAGCCCTACCCGGCAAGTGGGGCCTAGGCGCTCCAGCCGCTGAAAACTGCCTTCCCAGCTACCTCTTCCCAGTCCAGGGTGATTTTCATCCCGAATGCGGCTTAACAGGACGTCTTCATCGGAGGGAGAAAAGGCAGCCCAACAAAATGCTGAGTCAATC